>APFE030023109.1:137927-153042 GCA_000404065.3 Pinus taeda | reverse complement strand
ATTAAAAGTCTATAATTATTACCTCGTTCATCTTCATCACTATTTGAGAGTCCATCATTGTCTTCATGAGTGTAGTAGTTTTTCTTACTTACATTCTATTTCTTGTTCCATCTAACAGGTTCCTTACCTTTATCAAGCTTATCTTTATGAGGACACTTGGCAGCATAGTGACTGACTCTTCCACAAGCAAAGCATTTGAAGGGTAATTTACCTCTGAATCTTCCAGCACCCTGTTGAAGGTTCTTGACAAAATTTGATTCTTCCCCTTATTTTGACATATGTCCTAACTCATAGTAATCTCCTTTGCCTGAAGCCTTGAATGCAGCTTCTCTCCTGTCTGATGGTCCTCCTTTCCTCATTTCGTAAGCGGTTAGAATTCCATGTAGCTGTGACATGGTAATTTTCTGTAGATTCTCCTTTTCTTCTATTGCAAAAACTTTTGATTCAAACTTATGAGACAAAGATATTAGAACCTTTTCAACCACAACAGCCTCTTTTATTTCTTCACCCAAGTTTTTCATACAATTAACAATCTCATCCCTTCATAGGAAATAGTTAGCCACACTTTCATCATTGTACATTCTGAGATTTTCATACTGAATTCTGAGGGTTTGAAGTTTTGCTCGTTTTACCTGTTCATCTCCTTCATAGATCAGAATGATCTTGTCCCATATTTCTTTTGTGGTTTTATACTGCATAATCTTGACGAATTCTGATAGAGATAGACATCCTAATAAAGTATTGACAGCCTTTGCATTTGTTTCAAACTACTTCTTCTTAGCCAGATCTGTGGGAGTTGTTGATGGAAAAGTGTACCTTGTATCTATGATATCCCAAACTTCTGTACCAAGAGATTGAAGATAGGCAGTGACTCTTACCTTCCAATAGACGAAATTGGTCCCATCAAAAATTAGTGGCCTGATCGATGCTTCTCTCTCGTAGTTGCTCATGATGATAGATCTTCCTTCAAGCAATCAAGCTTCTTCTGAAGGACCTGCTCTGATACCAATTGTTGGAAATAATACTGCTGCAATATGTCTCTATCTTCTTTCAATTAGAAACTTCTTTTTACAATGATTTTGTACTGGTGCAGTCCTTTGCCAATACACAGGCTGCAACCTACAGAGAGCTGTTTTCCAGCTTCTCCTGGAAGGGAGCTACAACCCCCTTAGCTCTTGTACTAGCTAAGATACTAGTACGTAAGTGCTGACCTACAGAAGGTTACTACCTTCTCTTTCCTTCCAGGGACCACGTTTCATCAATTTTCAGACTGGATCCAAGTAATCATCAAGTATATGTGCATCAATCGATTAACCAATAACTTCTCAGAATGTTGTAATCAGACAAACAGTACTAGTAACCAGACACCAAGTCTATACCCAGAATGCTACAACAATAGACAAAATCAGTTAAAATATACTTCAAGAAAAGTCGGTAACTTCACCAGTAGTAACCTGCGGATGTCCGTACTTTCTCTGTCTAAGGCCTGCGCAGCTTCACTCTTGCGTTGTCTGTGATCTGCGTAGCTTCGCACCCGCACTGTCTGTGCTCTGCACACCTCCGCACCTGCGGCATCTTCTAATTTGCACACCTCCACACTCGCTCCTTCACTGCTACTGCGCACCTCCACACCTGCACCTTCTCTAGTGCTGCGCACCTCCGCACTTGCGCCTTCTCTGGCGCTACGCACCTCCGAATATAAACAGTTTATCAGTCCTCAAATATACCTCAGACCGTCAAATTCACAGATCCATTCAAGCGCTAACGAGATCTCGACCCATCAGTAGATCTGACTTATAATGCTTTGGTTTGTTCTTGATTCAGGTTCAACTATAACTCACCAACCGATTATCAGAGATTCAGATCTTACAATTCTTAATATATTCAACACACTTGTACCAGGCCAACTGATCTCCTTTCCCTTTTTACATCCAAGGCCTTACTCAAACCATGGATCAAAACCACTGAGAAACAATACTATGTATCCAAAATCTGGGTTCAATATTTTAGATGCAAAACCACGGACCAAAACCATAGAATCAAAGACGTCAGACTAAATACCATGGACCAAACATAAGATGCGCGATTTTCTCTACATGAAAGTCCGTGTATTTTAGGTTCGCACCTTTTGTGCGAAAGACCTGCAAACATGTCCGCACCTTTTCAATGGTCCTCCTACGCAGCCTGCCGATGACCGCATCTTCTGATCGGTGCACCTACGGAACCAGAAAATAACATTGTTGCACTTATAATTTATCATCTGAGATGAGTGGGTTTCCATCAAGTACAACATATGCATCATAATGCCAACATGTATAAGTTGTTTGGAGTTCTTGTACCTTTGATCACGGTCTCTCCTATATCAAGCTCATGAACAACACTTCTGTTTGATTGAAACACCACTTCATTTCCTTGATCACACATTTGACTGACACTCAATAGGTTATGCTTTAAACCATCTACATACATAACATTTCTAGCTTTAACCTTTTCTTTCAAGAAAAAAGAACCTTTACCTTTTATGACAGCTAGAGTGTCATTTCCAAATGAGACATTCTTTTCTTTTTATAACGCATTATATGAGTTAAGTTTCTCTTTGTCACTTGTCATATGTTTGGAGCATCCACTATCGATGTACCACTAATTTTCTTGCCCTTTTGCATACAAGGCTATACGAGATCTTTTTGTTTGATATTCTTTCCTTCTCCATATCTTGGGATTTAATGGCATTTGATCCTTTTGAGGTGTTTGCCGAAATTTGCTCCTACATTCAGATTCTTCGTGACCAAATTTGTTACCAATTGAGCATTATATTTCATTTTCAAGAGGAGAAAATTTATTATAGGAACTTATCTTGATCCCTGTTACATTTCTTTGATTTTATGCTTCCATAGTCATGATGGTTTTGTAAGCAACGCATTGATCAGCTTTGTGCCGAAAACTATGACATGAAAAACATTTCCCATTAAAGAAGTTTATCTGACTATCGAATCTATTTACCTATTGATTGTAGTTTCTATTGATGTTCATATTTGTAGCAAGTTGAGTATGATTTTCCTGAGGTTGATTGTGGCTTCTACTGATATTCATCATTGGACAAAATTGAGTATGATTTACTTGGTGATCAGCTTTATGCCCTTACTGATGATTATCATACTGTTTACTGGTCTTTGCTGCATCAAGATAGCTTTTGGTGGAGGTTGACGGCTTTTATGATTGAGATGCTTCTTCAGTATATCCAAGACCTGTCTTTATCAGAGGAGAATTATGAACTTTGATAATTTCATTTAAAGTTTCTGAGCCTTTAGCAAATCTAGGATTGAGAGATTTTGTTTTCTCAAGATCTTTTCTTAGACTCACAATTTCACATTCTAGTTTTCCAATGTGTTTTTCTTTTTCAACAAGCTAGTATGTCAAGGTATCTATGATCATATTCTTTTCTTCTAAACAGATTTTGAGTTTATAGATTTCTTCATGAAAGCTTTCCTCTTCTAAAGCATCCCAAAAATCATCATTTTCATAAGCCATGAGAAGTCTATAATCATCACTATTAGATAAACCATCACTATCCTCTTCTAAACTATCCCAAAAATCATCGCTATCATAAGCCATGAGAAGTCTGTAATCTTGACCAATTTCATCTTCATCACTATTAGATAAACCATTGCTATCTTCATGAGTATAGTAACTCCTATTCACAATTTGTTTCCTATTCCCTTTTGCATATTCCTTTCCTTTTTCATATTTATCTTTATGAGGACATCTGGCAACATAATGACTGACTCTACCACAAGCAAAGCATTTGAAAGGTAGCTTACCTCTAAACCTTCTATAACCCCGTTGAAGCTTCTTGAAAAAATTTACCTCATCTTCTTCATCTGAAATGTGTCCTGATTCATTATGTTCTTCCTTTTCTTTCCGTTTTGATGAAGCTTTATATGTTGCTTCTCTCATATCTGATGGACCTCCTTTTCTCATCTCAAAAGCAGTTAGGATTCCATGAAGTTGTGTCATAGTGATATTCCATAGATCTTGTCTTTCTTCTATGATAGACACTTTTGATTCAAATTTAGCAGACAAGGATCTCAAAATTTTCTCAACTAAGGTAAATTCCTTTATTTCTTCACCCAAATTCTTCATACAATTAACAACCTCATCTATACGTAAGAAGTAACTAGTTATACTCTCATCACTATGCATCTTAAGAGTTTCATACTGAATTCTGAGAGTTTGAAGTTTAGCACATTTTACCTGAGAGTATCCTTCATAGCTTTGAACGATTTTGTCCCATATCTCTTTGGCTGATTTGAGCTACATGACTTTGACAAAGTCTGATTGTGACAAACTTCCCAATAAAGTATTGGTAGCTTTGGCATTTTCATATTGTTCTTTACCTATCGTGATTGTAGGAATTGTTGTTGGAAATTTATATTCTCCTTCGACAATTTCCCAGGCATTTGTTCCAAGAGATAGTAGATAGGTTGTGATTCTTACTTTCCAATAAACAAAGTTGCTCCCATCGAAGATTGGCGATTTGATGGATCCCATGCTTTTGTGACTATTCATCTTGATGGATCTTCCTTCAAGCGATTAAGATTCTTCTAAAGGACTTGCTCTAATACCAATTGTTGGAAATAATACTAAGAGGGGGGGTGAATCAGTATTATCATATCAATAATTTTATTTCTCAAACATATTTATATACGATACTTCAGTGAAGTAAACTGGCATGTACACGCAACTGTGATAAGAAAAACCAACGTATATCAAGAGAACTTGTGATTTAGACAATTTATCACATGTTGATCTTAAACCAGTACATAAGTAATTTATCAGATAGTGCAGTAAAAGTAGAATAAAGCATCACACATAAGCAACACACATGAACACCAAGATTTAAGGTGGAAACCCAATGTGCGTGAAAACCACCTATTGTTGCCATCTCTTTCTTCTTTTAATAATAAGAAAATTTGTTTATAATCTTGTATTAGTGTAGACTCATACCAGTACGCAGGCTTCTACCTGTAGAAGGTTACAACCTTCTCTCATTCTCCAAATCCTCTGGAAGGGAGATACAACACCCTAGCTCTTGTACTAGCCAATATGTTTACTAGTACGTAGGTGACAGCCTACAGAAAAACTCCACTCTTCCACCAGGGACCACATTTCATGAATTTTTCAGACTGGATGCTCCTGGCACATATCAAGACATATGGAGACCTTGACTCATCAATAACCCATCAGATATTTAGAAACTCAAACTTCATCAACCAACATGCAGTTAATCTGAAATAATCAAAACATTGTGTTGAAGCCAGAAACCTACATCATCATTCAAAACTAGCTATAACCTCAGAAACCATGCATCAGACTGTATAAACTGCATGTATACGCTACTTCCATTAGTCAAACTTGCGTATACTCCAAAGCTACTGCAAACATAAACTTTTGAATTAAGTCTGTACCAACCAACAATATACTGAACATCTACTATCAACTTACAAAGCTTTACACAGGTAACAATAGATATCACTTCTTCTCACTTATACAATCAATATATCAAATATAAAACTCCTTATTCATTTAGTTTTACATTTATATCTAAGAAGACTTCATTGATAGATAGCAGTAAAACAACAGCACTGATATGATAGATCAGTCATCCTTGAACATCGAGCTTTTCTTTTTCATACGCTACTTGGAAGAGTCGAACCAGCGTGTATACACACCTTCACCAAAGCGAACCCACGTACATATCTAAAAATACTTACTACATTACTTCATTGCACCTCTGAACTTTAGACATACACATATCATAACATTTACAGTGTGAATCATGCGTTAGTATTCAGATCTAGACTATCTATGATCAAATCATATAATAATAATTCATTTTAGGTCTCATGATCGTGATCCATCATTAGATCCCATCCCCATCAACCGCTAAGGTTCATCCTTAGTTCAGATGAAGCAAAGCACCATAAACCCATAACATGCATATTTTCTTTTTATCTCACTCTTCATAAGATATTCATTACTTTCACACCTGGCCTAATGATCTTCTCCTCCTTATATAGTTTTAGGCCTTTCTCAATATCTTGGATCAAAACCACTTAGGACCAATACCTTGGACCAAATACCTCGTACCAATACCTCAGACCAAATACCTTGGGCCATATACCTCGGACCAATATCTTGGACCAAAACCTTGATTTTCCATCCCATACGCACTTTTCCTTCTGTGAAAGTGCGTGTATACATATACGCACTTTTTGTTTTGTGGTCCAGCGTGTATACATTATTTTGACTAAGTGAACCTATGTATACTTCTTAAACTTATTTACATCAACATTTTCCTTTACCTTCTTTATTCTGATCATTAGACCTTAGTTCCATCTTCTTGTTCTTCTGTACTAGTGCCCTGTTACCTCTGAATAGACCTGTTACACTGTAATTTTCCATATTACTTCTAAAATGATTCCTTTGAACTACCCTGCATTTTTTCACATCTGTAAACACAACTGCCATGCATTTTGTAACATCTAGTTACGTAGATTCATCTAGTTACCATATACAAGTGATTTGTTCTGCTACAAGTGGGTTTCCATCAAGTAAATCACATACATCATAATGCAAATAGAGATATGTTTATGAAAGTGCAAGATGTCGATGTTTCATGGAGTAGATGTCATGATTAAAGGCCATCATAAAATAAACTTTGATTTGATGTTAATTTTGTATTTTTGAACAACATCTGGATGGGTTGATATAGGGCTATTGAAAGAGAGTTGTAGATATCACCTACAACTAGCAGTCATGTGGTTGGATGGAAGATCCTGAAGGAAACATGACTTGGAAGAGGTAGTTGTATGAAGAAAAGTTAGATGTGGATTGGAAGATCACTTTCTAATGAAGATAAGGATGACATGACTGATATGGTTCATGAAGGAAAGTGATTGATGGTCGATTCCCTACGAAATATGAAGGCTCCTTAATGAAGAATATGAAATTCATAACATCAAAAGAAGTAGCCCCACAAGCAGCTGATAGTACCATGATCTCCACCAAAGAGTAGAAACTTGTTGGAAGCAAGTCCCTAAGTTAAGAGGGAGCTTGGACAAGTCCTTGGATCAAAGGGAGCTTGGGAACATTCCTTTTATAAGAATGAGTATATTCCTTCCATAGGAATGAGTGTATCTTCCCTAGTTGAGATGAAGAGATAGACACATCAATGGAGGTCTGGGAAAGAATATCACATCTGATACTCTTTGAGGATGTGGTAGGGCATCCAAGATAATATTAATCAAAGAGGACTGATATTCTTTTAGGACTGGGAATCCAAGATAAGAATAACCTTGGAAGGACATACCCTGTGAATACCCAAGTGGGGTATGTGCCTTGAGATACAATGATGATGTTGTCTATCAGTCATTGATCTCACTAGCGTTGTGCTCTGATCTTGTGGAGAGATAGAGTTTTTAGTCAAGGTCTTTTTATGTGACAATGTTGGTTGGAATGATGTGAAGAGATGGCTTACCAATCTGACTCTTCTTATGAATTCTTCATATTGAGAATGTCCAAGTACCTTGTATGGATCATGAATACCTCCCTAGTTAAGAGGAAGTGTTTAAATATGTAACTAGGTTCGGTCTTCATAATGACATATGTAATCATGATTTTATGTATTTGATGTAAAGAGAAAATAAATTTTTTATTATTTTTCTTGAGGCATGGGTTTCATGCTCAAGGGAAAATTCCTTTCAGGTCAAGCACCCATTGAGTGCTTCTAGGGATTATTATTCAGTATACAAGTCAATTGAGTCATTGTGATATATGGAAGACCCTTTTGAGCATGTTACATATTGTAAAGAAAATTTATTTGAGTCAAATATAGAGTCAAATACCCTCCAAGACCTTATCAAACAAGTAGCAACAATTTGACCTACATGAAGGGACAAGTCAGCCTAAAGATAGAAATTTTACCTGAAGATAGAAGCTCAAAATGGATGAAATATAGGAAGAAGATAACGATTTAAGTTTTCGGACACTCTCTCTTGTGTTAGGTTTTCTAGAGTTATTGGGCAAGTCAAAGTTGCAAAAGAACATGTTGGGTCGAAGTTCCAGAAGGAATTGTTGGGTCAAAGTTGCAAAAGAATCTGTTGGGTCGAAGTTGCAAAATAATTTGTTGGGTTGAAGTTCCATAAGAAATTGTTGCATCAAAGTTCCAGAAAAAATTGTTAGGTTGAAGTTCCAGAAGAAACTGTTGGGGTCAAATTTGTTGAGGAAGTTATTGAGGTCAAGGTTGCTGGAAGGAACACTCATCAAAGAGGAAATTTTTTACTTGGTCTTGGAGGGGTCTTGCTCAAGGGTCATATGTCTTGGAATTTGTCAATTGAAGTTCTATAAGAAGAGAATAATTCTTGTGGATTTTCATCTCAATTGGAGAGGTTTTGGCCCTAGTTGATCGCCTACATCTTGTATCCTCGTGTCTCATTGTTCTTTATGATTTGGTGGTTGTTTGATGATAAGAACATTAAATATAATCAAAAGAAATAATCTAATCAGGTTAAGTAAAAATACATCAAAAGAAGTTATCAAAAGTAAGAGAAATCACCTAATTTGTTGCCCCCTAGATTTCTCAACAATTCATACATCACAAGGCTAAGAGATTTCCCCCCAAAGATAATATAATACAAGTTAGGGTCAACTTCACTCATGGTGAAGCCCACTCACAAAAGATAGCTATCAATTCATGAATACCATACTCATGGGGCCTACTTAAGCCTATAAAGAGATATTTTGAGCCTACACACATGTATCTCTTTGTTAAGTGCCTTGAACCCCTATGGTTTTTCTATGTAAATCTCTTCCTCAACAACATAATTAAGGAAGGCAGTCTCGACATCCATCTGGTAGATCTTCCACCCCATCTAAGTTGCAAGAGCTATAATTGTCTTGATGGATGAATAACAGGCCACAGGTGCAAAAGTATCATCATAGTCAATGCCCTCCACTTGAGAAGACACTTTGGTTACGAATATGTCCTTGTACTTATTCACACTCCCTTCAACTACATGCTTAATCTTATACACCCACCTGGAACCAATAAAATATTTTCCATTCATCCTTGGCGCAATCCATCATTCTGCATGACAGAAGAGTACTCTTACACCGTAGCATCACGCCAAACCTACTGAGAGGTTTCCTCTTGGTAGCTATAAGTCTCTATATCTATGGCCTCAGTCATCAAGGTCATAAAACTTCAATATATTTGTGGTTGTTTTATCTATCTGAATGTAAGGTTGGGTTCCTCTACCCTATCCTGAGCTTCTTGAATCAAATGATCAACCCACATCGGCTTCCTTCTGCCTGCCTTAGGTGTCACTATTAGAGTGGACCCTACTCACTCTTCTCTCTCCTCTTGCTACTACGCAACCTCCCCATCTGATTGTTGTACAACTTGCCCAACAATTGGTTGTGACATGGCTTGAGGCATTGGCTCAGCCTCCTACTTAGGAGCTAACATCTCTTCCACCTATGCCATCATCTGCTCACACTCTAAGGACTTCATAAGAACCCTTTCTTTATCAAACTTGACATCATGACTAATAATTTTCTTCCTGTGTGCTGGTACATAAACCTTGTATGCCTTGGGTGTCTCACTGTAGCCTACAAAATTGCCTTTTCTTATTGTAGGCTCCAGCTTCATCTGGCTCCCTGAAGGCACATGGTAGTAAATCATACTGTTAATTTTCTCGAAACTCTATGAATTACTGAAACAAGGAAACCAAAAACTAAAACCAAGTTCAACTTTCACCAAGATACAAAGTTTCTTAAAATTCAACATGCAGCGGAAAATAACTGAGATAAAAACACATGCACACAAAATTAACACGTTTGTTTTCCCCAAGAAACCCCAATGAAAAACTTGATTTCTTTGTTGTAGTCTTTTATTGATTGTTCTTTGAGAAAATGGATATATTGCAATTCACGTTGCCACTATAGCCAGCAATTAGTCACTGATAAATCCTAGGCTTCTCCTCACTAATATCATCTCTACAATTGATATTGGCCTACCTTGATCACTATTCTCGACCCCTAAGAAGAAGCTCTCAGCCCTGCAAACAATTGTTCTCTACTCGAGATAATATTGTCCTGCTCTGTGAATCCTGATCCCCTTGCTCCACAATCCTTTTTCACTTTTGTTCCTAAATATTTGCACACTCTTTCTCCTTAATTATCCATATTCCAAAACTAGGACTACCAGATTTATTTTTCATTATGTTCCATTCAATGTTACAATACATATATATACATGTTAAAGCATCCATAAACCCCATTCCATTAACCTTGGATTAGAACATAATCATATTTCCCTTGACCGGATCTACAAAATGTCATGGACTGAAAACCATCATGCCCAAAACCATGTGTGAAATCCATGCACAAAACCATAGGTAGGTCTGCTCACCTAATATAGGGTCCAAAAAACAATTCCTAAGGTGCTACTCCGGACCCTGTAGAGGGGGACTACCTCCCCCCTCAAACCCCACAACAAGGGGGGCTTCTACCCCCCCGTGACCCCTTTGTTGCGCCTGGCGCAATGAAAGGGAGCCTAGCCGCCCGTCCTCTAACCCCCTAGCTTCACTACTGAGGCTATTCATGGAAAGAATATAACACAACCCAATATTCTCCCACTTGTTGTTTTCTTTCCATAAGGGGGCACATGAGAGCTTATTCATTGATCCAACGCCCATTGTTTTTCTACACCAAGAGAACTTCTTAGTGCTCATAGACTTTTTCAATGCATCTGAAATATTCTTCAAAGTGTCCACCTTTACCAGCAACACCTTTTTGTCTTCTACCATATCCCTCACAAATTGATATTGAACATCAATGTGCTTTGTCTTCGAATGATAAGCAGGGTTCTTTGCCAAGAAAATTGCACTTTGTCAATCAAAGATTATCCTTATAGCTTGTTTTACTAACCCCATACTTGAACACAATCTCTACAACCAAATTGATTCCTTGCTTGCATGAGTGGCTGCCATGTATTCTGCCTTTATAGTTGATAGTGCCACTATAGATTGTCTCTTACTCATCCAACTGATTATACCTCCAAATAAGCTAAACACATATCCACTTGTAGATCTTCTTTGATCTATTTCTCCAACCTAGCATGTATCAACAAAGACACGGATGTCCAAAACTCTGTCCAATTCTGATCTTCCTTGGTAGCACAAACCATAATCACTAGTGCCATGCAAATACTTGAAAACCTGCTTCACTATTGTCCAATGCTTCTTCCCTGGTTTGGACATAAACCTACTAAATATTCCCACTACATGTGCAATGTCTGGTCTAGTACAAACCATTGCATACATCAGACTATTGACTGCACTTGTATATGGAACACGAGACATGTCCTCTTCCTCTTCTTGTGCCTTGGGACACTATTTAGAAGATAACTTTACACATATAGAAATAGGAACCTTCATCAGTTTACTATCCTGCACATCAAAACCTCTGCAGTATTGTCTCGACCTACTTCCTCTAGTTTAACCAGAGCTTCCTCTTTTCCTAATCTCATTTAATTTCCATGCCCAAAATATAGTTTTCAGCACCAATATCTTTCATGTTGAATTTGGAGGACAATTAGTTCTTCAAATCCTGGATAATTTCTTTGTCATTTTCAAACAACAACATATCATCCACATACAACACCAGATAAATAAAACGGTCACCAATTAATTTAAAATATACGCAGTGATATGCTTTGCTTCTGGTGAAGCCAAGTCCCCAGATAAATGTGTCAAATTTCTGATGCCATGTCCTCGGTGATTGCTTTAACCCATACAGAGACTTTTTTAACTTGCATACCATTTCTTTATTACCCTTAACCACAAAGCCTTCAGGTTGCTTCATGTAGATCTCTTCTTCCAGATCCCTGTGAGAAATGTTGTCTTCACGTCCATCTATTCTACCTCAAAATCAAAATTAGCATCAACAGATAAAAGTAATATAATAGAAGTTACCTTGGCAACAGGAGAAAAAATATCACCAAAATCAATTTCGGCACCTGGGAATAACCTTTTTCTACCAACCAAGCTTTGTATTTCTCCACCTTTCCTTCTACAATCATCTTCTTCATGAACACCCATTTGCTACCAATGGGTTTCTTTCCAGCTGGGAACTCCACCAGATCCCAAGCCTTATTTTTGTGCAAATATGCCATTTCATCAACCATGGTCTCTTTCCAGAGTATTCCATCCTCTGAATTTATTGCTTCCTTCACAGTTTTGGGATCATCATCAGTAATAGATAAAGTAAAATTTGAACAGAAATTAGATGGACTATACCTTTCTGGTTGTCTTCTTTCTCGAACTAATATTCTCACAACCAGAGTTTGTGGCTCTTCATCTTCTAATTCCTCTTTTGTTGTAGAGTCTGATTCTTCCTCCTTTAGCTCATACTCTATCTTCTTAGGTTCCTTTGGTAGGACTTCATGTTTAATAACATATTTCACCTCTGTAAACACCACATCTCATTTGTACACAATGTTCCTTGTTACTGGGTTCCAAAACTTATAACCTTTAAACCATCCATATACCAAATAAAGATGCACTTTTCAAATTTATATCCAACTTTGTTCTTTTCTCATTTGGAACATGTACATATGCATCACATCCAAATACCCTCAGATTTCAAAGAGAGGGTTTCTTACCATTCATTACCTCTGGTGGAGTATTATCTTCCAACGTTGATGAAGGTGATTTGTTGACCAGGTAAGATGCAGTCTCCACCACCTCTGCGCAGAATTCTTGTCCTAACTCGAAAACACTAAGCATGCTTCTTGCCCTTTCCATCAATGTCTTGTTCATTCTTTCTGTAACTCCATATTGCTCAAGTGTATATGGAGTAGTATTCTTTCGTGCTATACCACACTTCTTACATAACCCTTCAAATTCCTTCTTGCAAAACTCTCCACTGTTATCTGTCCTCAACACCTTTATCTTCTTCTTTGTCTGGTTTTCCACCAGCACTTAAATTCTTTAAACCAGTCAAAGAATTTAGATTTCTTCTTGAGGAAATATATCCATGTATTCCTTGAGAATTCATATATAAATGATACATAGTACACAGACTTACCCATTGATGGAACTGACACAGGTCCAAACACATCACTATGCACAAGCTGTAATATGTGTTTCGTCCTCTTACCACCAGAGGGGAAACTCACCCGATTATGCTTCCCATATACACAATTTTCACATAAATCAAAATCCAGAGAGCTATTAGACATACCTTCTACCATGAAGTATTCAAAGGCCCTTCTCTCCAATATTTCCAAGCCTTTGATGCCATAGCATGGTCTTTTCTCCAGAGACCATTAGATTTTCTACTCCACTTTCAGGAACCACAGAATTGTTGCACCCATCAATAACAGTGCTACCTTGAAGCTTGTACAGAGTTCCAATTTGAACTCCCCACATCAATACCAGTGCTCCTCGAACCATCTTTCAGATAACTTTCTCGAACATTGATTTTACACCTGCATCATCCAGCTTGCTTAAAGAAATCAGATTTCTCGCTAATGTAGGAATATGCAGAGCACCCAGAACTGTTCTAATCCTTCCACCTTGCAATTTCAACTTGAATTTTCCCCAACCAATGATTATAGCCTTCCTATCATCCCCCAAGAAAACATCACCACCATCATATTTATCATACTCGCAGACCACTCTCCATGGGGAGTGAAGTGAAAGGACTCACCTGAGTCAATCAACCATGCCTCATGATCTACATGTGTACTTGAAGAAGAAGCCAAAAACACATCCCCATCTTCATCTGAGGTGGTTTTCACCTTTGCAGAAGGAGCATCATCAGATCCCTTTCCTTTCTCAAGAGATTTAGATTTCCATCCCCTTTTGTAGTGCCCTTCCTTTCCACATTTACAGCACACCTTTATAGTTTTTCCTAAAGATTTAGATCTCCCACTCGAGGACTTATTTTTGTTTTTGTTATAGGACCATCCTCATACAAACAAGGCATCACCATTTTGGATATCCATATTTTTCCATCTCATCTCCTCCGTCAACAAGGATGAGACTATTTCATCAAACTGCAAGGTAGTTGCATTGCTACCTATTGAAACAACAAGACTATCCCACGAATCTGGTAGAGAACACAAAAAATTGATACAATTATCTTCATCTGAAATTTTAATATCAACAAATAATAACTGGCTTACCATAGTATTAAATGCATTCAAATGCTCTGTCACCGAGTCTCCATAGTTCATCCTCAAGTTATATAGCTTTTTCCGTAGGAATAGTTTATTCACTATAAATTTAGATTACTACAAAGTCCCTAACTTGTCCCACAAAGCCTTCACCGTAGCTTCCCCTGATACATTCAGCGATATTGAATCTGAGACACACAATCGGATTGTGTTTTTTACCTTCTGATCCAACTTCTTCCATTCTTCATCAGACACTATCATTGGTTTAGTACCTGGATATACCACGATACACTGATCTTTATCCACTAGTAGATCCTCCATCTTGAGTTTCCACAACTCAAAACTCTAAAAATTTCTCGATCTTTATATTTCCACTGCTTTCCATCTTCTTTCACCACAGGAATCGATCTTGCACATCTCCCACTGAACGGGGTCTACCACAGGCCCGACCAAAACCCCTCAACAGGAAAGGCATCCCCTTGAAGCCAAAACAACTCTGATACCAAATGCAGGTTTTAACCCCGTATATAAATTCCCTGCATACAAATTCTAAAAATAGAAAATAAACAATGGCG
Organism: Pinus taeda; assembly: GCA_000404065.3. Classification (NCBI taxonomy): domain Eukaryota; kingdom Viridiplantae; phylum Streptophyta; class Pinopsida; order Pinales; family Pinaceae; genus Pinus; species Pinus taeda. Next base: position 138,225 of record APFE030023109.1, on the reverse strand, counting down.
AGAGCATAACACGTAAAACAAATATACAAATAGATTTTTCCCCTAGATCCCAATTGAGACTACCATATTGATTTTTCATATGTTCCTTTCAATGTTACAATACATATTTATACATGCCGAAGCATCCAATACCATGGACCGAAAAACCATCGCGTCCAAAACCATGGACCGAAAACCATAGGTAGGTTTGCCCAACCTAATATAGGGTCCAAAAAATTTTTTCCCGGGGCGCTGCCCCGGACCCTGTAGAGGGGGGCTACTCACCCCCCTCAAACCCCCCTGTGACCCCCCCGGCTGC
>APFE030023109.1:125499-137732 GCA_000404065.3 Pinus taeda | reverse complement strand
TATATATATATATATACATGTCTAGCCTTCTTAAGATCTAGCCTACCTCAAAACCTCCTCCTGAACATAGTCACCCCATAGCCACTCCTAATCTAGAAGCTTCTCTCTGCCACTCACTATGTCTTGGAATTTATCCCACAATTTGTGAAGCCTCAGTAGCACAAGGCTCACCAAACGTACTTTCAATATTGTCTCCCCCACACTAACCAACTCATCCTTCACTTGGGTGAATCTGGTAATATAGGAAACTAAGGGCTCATACTTTCTCATCTTAATGTTTCTCAACTTTTCCTTGAGCACAATTTTTCTCGCTTTGCTTGTGCCCTAGTAAAGGTTCATGATCATTGTCCAAATTTCCTTAACAATTTTTTTTGTGAAAAGATGTGGTATTGTGTAGTATTTGACTCCCTCAAGAATGATCCTTCTCGCTCTAGCATTATTCTTGTTGCGCTAAGCCAACTGTTGGGGGTCAGATGGTGTGGCTTGTGGGTTTTCCACAAAATCCTTCACACCCTGATCATTAAACACCCCAAAAATTCTCTTCCTCCATGAGTAGAAATTTGTTGCTCCCTCCAAACTGTGCTCAAGTCTTAAAACCTGGTATGGCATCTTGTTGGTTGAACTTGTCCAAAAACCCTAGTGCTCTGGTTTACTGGTAAAAATTACACTTTGAGCCTTTATTGAAATGATCTTCACCTATACCTGCACTCACACTTCCTTGGTGCAAGTTGTTCTAGTGCTTGAGGTTGAAATAACACGGTGCTAGTTTTCACTTAGAGGCATGGCTTTGATGCCATGTTAGTTTTCTAAAACCCAGTTAACTAATCTGTGAATTTTAGCTAAGCAAAGAACAAAAATATGAATTTTAACTTTTAACCCACAAATATGTTGAGTTTTCTAACTTGCATGCAGCAGAAAACAAAATGAATAAATGAAGACAAACACACCATAAAAACAATACACAATAATTTTCCCAAGAAACCCCAATCCAGGGAAAACTTGCAATATTGGTGTTTTATTGTTCAACTCAGCAAAATCTTCTTAAGGAAAAGATGACATTCAAGAGGGAAAACTTCTCTCTCTCTGTAAACCCTCTACTGAGTTATTTTTTCACTGCAAACACACTTTTCCTCTTTTCTATGCACTGGTACGGACTCACACTCCCTGTACGACCTCCTCTATGTGGTTATCTCAGCCCTTAGTGAGCTATGTGAATGGTTTGGAGTGATTCTAGCTTAACCGACCTCCTTTCTCTGCATCTTTCACATTGATCTGAAACCCTAACACTGAGTTGAACTCCTCTCTCTCTCTCTCTCTTGTTGAGTTGAACACCAATATGCCCGATGTATAATGACCAATTTTTGCACCCTTATTCCCTCTTAGAATTCGACTTAGGCCCACCACTGCCATGATGGCTAAGATTAGATATCCATGGACAGCTGAGATCAATATAATTTCTTACTAGAAATTTTTGAATTTTCCTAAGTCAAAAACAAATAGAAAAAGGTAAGTTGCACCTTGGCCCACTTGTGGTCCCCTCCACCAAATTTAGTGCACTGATCAGGTGCTCCGTATTTAGCTCAAAAATCAAAGTTCTCAAATTGGCTCGAAACTTGAACGAATTTGTCCATCTTGTCAAGACGATCACAACGCAATTTTTTCACTGAAAACCGAGTCCGGATGAAGGAGAAAAGGCATGTTGTTCGTTTTTCTAAACAGCTAAAAAAATTGTAGAACAAGACAAAATGATGAAATGGCAATACAATCAACATTATGGGAATCTTCTTTAGTTTTTTTCCAATGAGGTTGCGACAAGTCTCACTTCAGGATTCACTAGTTTGGTTGTGTGAAGGTGAAATTGCCCAATGTCCTCCAAGGTGGAATTATGGGTTCATGATGAATATTATGTGGATGAATGATTTATTATAATATATATATTATATATATATATAATATATATATATATATATATATATAAACAATACATAGTTCCAAACTATATCAAAGTCAACGAAATATTTGAATGGCGCAAAGTTTCATATGGGGTGGAAAAATGTATTAAGGACGAACGGAGTGTAGGTCAAGCCCATGACCTCCCCCTCCCAAACTCCGTTGGATAACTGTTGAGCCAATGGTGAGTTTGTTAAACATTGGCCACCACAGGTTATTAAATCCTACAGCAATGCCAACGGTGGGAGAGAAGGGAGTTAACCCCACATGCCAACTCCCTCACCATACGACCACAAATCATATAACCATGGGCCAGTGCTATCGTATAAGCATGCTTAGAGTGCTACTAATCATGTTTTAATTTAATTAATATGTATATTAAGATGGTGGTAGTTTTGAAGGCGCTCTAATTTTTGCAGAATTTCCAATTTTTGCAGTGCTAACTGGAGTCTTCTCTAGTTTTAGCGGTGTTTCCTAGGGAAACATTGAATGAAGCATATCTTAAGAAATTTTTGACCAAATTGAGCTCAAAAAGAGGTGTTCGTGGATAATTTGAACATTCTGGACACATTGGTGTAGGTATCAGGAGCCATAGATCTTTGTAAACGCAATTTTTGCCACATTGAGCTAATACAGAGGCCTAAGCCATGGAAGTTGGACCAAGGAGATGTAGCCTAGGAGGGGTGAACTCCATCAAAACACTTTGCTAATGTGTCTCTTTGATGGTTTTATGCACTGTACATGTTTGTTGTTCAGTATTTGTTTCTGAAGCTATTTTTCTCATGAATATCTTTTAAAACTTAAGGAAATTTACCAGATGGTATGCACAAACAACTAATGAAACCTCAGCACAAGAAGCATTAAGCATGCACATATTTATAAATCTATAATTTTTATTAGCATAATAAAACTAATCACACAAAAACAGATCAAGTTGGTATCAGAGCAAAAGGTTGAATTACTTGATTGCATGAGTTTGTGCAATTAGGGTTTTAATGGTTGCAAAATTGTGATGCTTACAAGGTTAAAGTTGCAGAAAGGAGAAGGGAAGCTATTAGTTGCAACTCTTGAGGTAATTCCGAGAAGAAGGAGAGACACAAGGCCACAATCTCCATCACCCAAAGTTCCAATTCCATCTACACTTGAAACTCCTCAAGTTTTGTCTTCAACTAAGATTGAAGAGGTACAAGCAGTACCAATTCCTGAGCGTGAATCCATAGCCATTATGTCTTGAGAAAGAGAGCCTAAAGGTCCCTCTTTAGAAGAGGAAGAATTCAAGAAAGATTTCTATACTTTGACTAAGATGGTTAAAGTCCTCTATGAAGATAGGAACACTAGAATGGTTGGAGAGATTTCTAAACCTCCACATGGAGAAGGAAGCTTAGAGGACAAAAAATATGAGAAGAAGGATTCCAAAGGGAATGGTGGAAATCCACCTCCATATCCACCATCCTCATCATCTTCCTCATCATATTCCTCATCATCTCCATCATCTCACACAACATCATCTTCCACTGCCACCACTAAAATTGCCCATACTCATTCCAAAACCCCAAAAGGAAAGATTCCATTACTGAAATTGGACATAAAATTCAAACTTCCCATGTACAATGGAGAGGTGCATAAAAAAAATTTGGACAATTGGATTTGATAGTTGGAGGTATATTGCAGAATTTTGAACCTTCAAGTAGACGACATAAAGATCAAGTTGGCTTCATTGAGGCTAGGGGAGCTGCACTAGTTTGGTGGGAAGCAAAGACTCAAGAAGAAATGAGAATCCATGGTAAGATATCCATCACTTGGGTTGAATTTGTTTCTGCAATTAAAAGAAAGTTTTAACCTTTAGCCTGTATGAAAAAATCCATTATGAGTTGGTAGAATGTTAGGCAACATCAAGGCCAAACAGTCCAAGATTATACACAGGAGTTTAGGAAAAGGGATTTGTTGTTAGGAGTGACTTTGAATTCCCAAGATACATTGCTGAAATATATTGGGGGTTTACATTCCTATCTTAAACATACTATCCTTATGTTTAATCCAAATAGCTTAGATGAGGTATGTGTGCAATCCACACACCTTGAATCTAGAGGAGGATGGTAGTAAGAGGAAGCCATCAAGGGTAAGGAGAAAGATAAAGGAGGAAAATGGAAAGGAAATAAAAATTCAAGTGTGAAGAAAGAAGGGGAGAAAGTTATCTGTAAACACTATTCAAAAGAGGGACATAATGAGGATCATTGCTGGATACTCCATCCATAAATGAGACCAAATAAGTTCAACAATAAAGGGAAACAGAAAACCACTGTTATCACTCAAGAATATTTAGGTTATGAATCAGGTGATGAAAACAAAATCACTATCATGGGAATCAAAGGAAAACAAGATATTGCAAGCACTAGTTCACAAAATTGTAACACTACTACTACTCCAAATGAAAAGAGACGAATTGAGTTATTTCATGTCAGGGTCATATCTAAACACACCAATATTGACACACTCTTCGATAGTGGATCACAAGAAAATATAATCTCTGAAGACTTAGTCAATAGATTGAATCTTGAAACTGTACCTCACCATAAGCCATACCCATTGGGATGGATAACAAGAGACACCAATTTACATGTTACAAGAAAATGTTTATTTAAGTTTGCAATCACTGCAAATTTTGTTGATGAAGTAGAGTTAGATGTGGTGCAGCTTGATATTTCAGGTGTGGTGTTGGGTAGTCCATATTTGTATGACCAAAAAGCAATATTTTACCTCCATGAAAACAAGTATCACTTGTTTAAGGATGGTATGGAGTATATAACGAGATCCCATCACAAAAAGTTAAACGTATTAGTTGTTAATGCAAGGCAGGCAAAAAGATTAGTGAATTTAAGTAAAATTTTAGTACTTCTCATGTGCAAGCCAAAAGATGATATTTTTTATGAGAGAATCATCCTTCAAGGAGAAAGAAACTTCACATGAAATATCTTTGCAGCAAGAGATTTCTCTTTGTGATGTTAGCAAGCAAGGGTTGACAAAATTGCGAAGTGTAGAGACACCAATGCAATGCAAAATTTTGTTGAACAACGGGCTCATTCAATCATCCCTTATGCCATGTTGTGCACCGATGGTTATGGTGCAAAAGAGAAATCGTAAGCATTTCAAGAAAGAGGACAAAAGGAGTAGTTTTCACCAAAGAAAAGTTGTAAAAGGATGCCAGAGAAAGAATATACATAACACCAAACAAGAATGGTTTTTATGGTTTTTAATTTTGTATGTTCGTTTTATCACTTCTATTACATACATGTATTTGAATTACAGCAAAAAAGAGTCATTTCTTGAAGAAATTGTCCACTTGGGTGACATAAACATGTTTAGAAAAGAAAATTATACACATGTCATCTATGAAGGAAAAAAAAAATTATTTTTTGAAGATATCAAAGTACAAGTTGGGTTTCACTTCTTTGATGCATTTGGGCCATGATATTGGAGCAGGTAAGTTGAAGTCAAGCCTCTCCAAGTTGGATGCCATTGTTGATTGTTCAATGCCCAAGATCATCATTTTGATAAGAGGTTTGTTGGGAGCAACCCAATGTTGGAGGAGAGTTGTTGTTGACATTTCTTCTTTTGAAGCTCCATGGCATGCATTGTCATGTGTGTGCAAAGTCTTCTAGTGGGGAGGAAAACTGCAAGAGGCATGTGTTGCTTCAAACCAAAAAATCATTTCAATTCTTTTTAATGCTATTTCGAACTTGAAAGGTTCATTTGAGTTTCAGGTTTATGCAAGCAACTTCACGATATTATTTCATTCAGAAGATTTCCATGGTGTAAATATTAAGTTGCAGCAATCCTTGCACTTTCATTGGATGGATACTTGTCAAAAATTTCACTTGGTTCGAAGGTACAAAAGAGGTATAAGCAGCAAGTTTATTGTTATGCCTTTTAGGCCTATTGGTTATGTAACTGTTGTATTCAAGCATCATAATGTTTTACATGAAAGTTATGTTCAAAAAATTTCATACTTTCAAGATGTACAATCGGGCTTGAGTCATGTAAACCTAGTGAAATTTGTCATCCATTTGCACTATATTATGTTATTTTGTCTTGGCTAGAAGGATGTTTCTTTTGATGGCAATATGGAAAAAACAAGTTTCTATGAACGATTGAAAACGTTGCAACAAACAGTGTAAAATCAGCTTAAAAAGGGCAAAGACAAGTACAGGTATTACGTCAATCACAGGTTTCAAGTCAATGGTGCAAGCTGGTGTCAATTTTGCAAAAAGAGGCGTCAAGTTGTTGAACAAGAAGAGAATTTTCAAATTTCACATTTTGAATGCATTCCTACAAAATTTTTGAATCAGTTTCAACAAGACGCCATCCGTTACATAAGAACGGGGTCCTCAAGGCAAGTGAATGTTGATTTCCTTAGAGAGGAGCTAAAGGAAACAAATTCATCAAAATCCAATTGGATCAAGCTTAGAAAGGTGAGGGGGATGTACCCTCATCTACTTGTCAGATAATGGTGATATTTTTGGGTCCAAAAGGCCTCTAGTGGGGAGGAATGATCAGGTGCTCAATATTTAGCTCAAAAATCAAAGTTCTAAGATTGGCTCAAAACCTGAACGAGTGCATCTGTCTCGTCAAGACAACTGCAATGCAATTTTTTTCATTGAAAACCGAGTTCGGTTGAAGGATAAAAGGCCTGTTGTTCGTTTTCCTAAATAGCTAAAAAAATTGCAGAACAAGAAAAGATGATGGCATGGCAGTACAATCAGAATGATGGGAATCTTCTTCAGTTTTTTCCAATGAGGTTGCAACAAGTGTCACTTTAGGATTCGCCAGTTTGGTTGTGTGAAGATGAAATTGCCCAATGTCCTCCAAGGTGGAATTATGGGTTCATGATGAATATTATGTGGAAATTATTTTTTTAGAAATATTGATATATGTATTTATTATATTATTTCATATGATTTATTATCATATATATATATATTATATATATATATATATATATATATATATATATATATATATAATATATATATATATATATATATATAAAACAATGCATAGTTCCGAACTATATCAAAATCAACAAAACATTTGAATGGTGCAAAGTTTCATATGGGGTGGCAAAATGTATTAAGGGACGAGAGGAGGGCGGGTCGAACCCGTGATCTCCCCCTCCCAAACTCCGTTGCATAACCATTGAGCCAACAACGGTTTTGTTAAAGGTTGGCAACCACATGTTATTAAAGCCTAAAACGATGCCGACGGTGGGAGCGGAGGGAGCTAGCCCTGCAGGCCAGCTCCCTCACCATACGACCACAAAGATATAACCATGGGCCAACGCTAATGGATAAGTGCTCTTAGAGCGCCACTAATCAGGTTTTAATTTAATTGATCTATATATTAAGATGGTGGCAGTTTTAGAGGTGCTCCAATTTCGGCAGAATTTCCAATTTTGGTGGTGCTAACTGGAGTCTTCTCCAGTTTTAGCGGGGTTTCCTAGGGAAACATTGAATGAAGCATATCTTGAGCAATTTTCAACCAAATTGAGCTCAGAAAGAGGTGTTCTTGGCTAGTTTTAACATTCTAAACACATTGGTGTAGGTATCAGGAGCCATAGAGCTTTGTAAACAAAATTTTTGCCACATTGATCTAATACAGAGGTCCAAGCCATGGAAGCTGGACCAAGGAGATGTAGCCCAAGAGGGGTGAACTCCTTCATCAAAACACTATGGTAATGTGTCTCTTTGATGGTTTGTTGCACTGTACATGTTTTTTGTTCAATATTTGTTTCTGAAGCTATTTTTCTCATGAATGTATTTTAAAACTTAAGGAAATTTACTAGATCGTATGCACAAACGGCTAATGAAACCTAGGCACAAGAAGCAATAAGCATGCACATATTTATAAATATGTAATTGTTATTAGCACAACAAAACTAATCATGCACCTACTAAATATGGAAAACCCCTTCCTCCTCTAACTTCATTTAATAGGTTGACATTTTCAAGGGCATCAAAGTAGAAAATTCTTGTTCACTATCTCATATTCTCTTTGTAGACAACATACTATTTTTTTGTGATGGAACTAGGCAAGGTGTTAATAGGCTAAAAGAAATCATAGATTAATTTAGTATGGCTATAGCTATGTAAATAAATGTGAATAAATCCATCATATCCTTCTTGTTAATTTTTCGAAGTATTCTAAGCTAATAATTACTTCTAATGACTTAATTATTTTCATATTCTTATTCATCATTAAGCAATTATACAAAATACATCATTAGTAGAAACATTTAGGATAATAGGATCATAAAGATCCAAACAAACAAGAAACATAAATATCTACCCTGGGAAAACCCAATAACCTTTTTCCTAGAGAAATCATTCAATTCAACAAGAGATACAATCTAAACTTTTATTCAAAAGAAAATTCAAAATGACCACAAATATGCCCAGTTAAAACATGGTCAACCAAAGAAAAAATTGGCCCCCTGCCTCAGGAATCGGTATGTTCTTGCCTCAGGGAATTTTGGTCTACTCAAAGATGGTTTGCCCAGATTTGTTCTACCCAGAAACTCAACTTTCTCTTTTACTTTGATCTTCCATTATCTCTCTTCTCCTTCGCTTGAAGAGAAGTGATATGAATTACCTCTCAAGTGATGAGGTTGAATGTATATATATATATATATATATATAGTGATTGGATGAACTCGAATAGGTGTGTCTATAGGGGCAGGCCAAATTGATCTCTAAGAAATTTGACATGATATTTTGGAGCTAAAAATTCAAATTTTGAAATTCAAAATTCCCTTTCTTTTGAAGCTAGCATGAAGAACATGTCTTATACATATTTGAAGGGCTAAACTAGTTCATTATGAAAAAAGAACATAACTACTAAATTCAACACTTTTGTGGTATCCCTGATGATAAACAAGTTTATTTAACCTATATGTTTTCTTATCAACTTTCTGATGTGGAGAGTGGTTTGAATTATTTGGGATGTCAACTTAAGTCAAATGATTATCCGAAGTAGTATTGGAAATTGTGATCTCAAAGTTGGAAAAAAAGTTAAGTATATGGTGCAATTAACCATTGTCTACAGGATATCATTTGATTTTGGTCAAAGTAGTACTAGAGGCTATTCCAATATACTCAATGTCTATATCACAGATTCCTAAAGGAGTCATGGACTATGTCACAAGGTTCGCCAAATTTGAACCTTGGGGTTCAAAATTCGACGAACCCAAAACCTGATAGTCAAACCTCAAATTCGAACCTCAATGAATTTGAACCTGGAGGTGAACCTAAAGACGAACTTAAAGCTGAATTTTATAATTAAAAAAAAAATGGGGTTCGAGGTTATATTTTGGCAAATTTTTTCAGTTTTTTAAGGTTTATGAGACAAACCATGGGCATCACATGGTTTTCTCTTGTTTCACTTCCCACCATATATTTTCCCGCGGTGGCCACTAATTTGGATTTATTTACCATGGCCGTCAATAGATTTTCACAAGCCAACCTTAATCTAAGTGTACTCACTCTATTATGCTCAGTGTATCTGTTGCATGTTGTATTTATTACAATTTCCTAAATTCAATTTCTAGATGTTGCTCGTCCTCACCACCTGGAGCGTGAAGTGAATGATGGTCATGATTTGTGGCTCATGGGTGCTCACTGATACTCATATAGCTTTATTGATTGATTTTGATTTTTTATTACTTTATATCATATATATATATAGTCGAACTTAATGTCGAACCTCATATGAACCTCATCGAAAAATTCAAATTCGAATCGAACTTAATTGTTTACGAACTTGAATTCAAACCTGAATCGTGTGACCTAGGTTATGGAGACTATCAGAAGGTTGTGCTACAAACATCTTTGGTCAGGTTGTAAATATAGGAACGTCATTCCTTTGGTCTGTTGGATGAAATTAGTAGTTCCAATAACACAAGAGGCCCAATGCCTAAAGAATATATTTTTACTCTCTAAGGCTTTGCTAAAAAATAGACTTTGGAGATTGATTCCAAGCAATGGTTTATGTACTAAGTGGTGATAGAGGAATATTGCTCCTGAAATAATAGATGGATGGATAAGGAATCTTATCAAAATCTAAATAATGTATCCATCATTTAGAAAGCAGCGATTTTAGCCTTCCCTTTGGTAGAAAATTGGCTTGTTTAGTGTGTGGGCAGGGGAACAAAGGTGCAAGTAGAGTTGAACCCTTGGATAGATAATGGAGATAATGTAATGAACTAGGGTAATTTTTCCCTAGAATTTACTAGATAAATAATTTCTCCTTCCCTAATACAACAGCTAAAATTATAAATCTATCTTTCCTTTTAATGGTGTAGAAAACAAGGTGACATTTAGCAATTCAAAGAAAAAATATAATATCTGACAAAATGGACAATTTTTCATAATACACACATCATGCAATATTGTATGAAATTCCATTTAATGAACTGCAATTCCATAATTCAAAATACTACAAAATCATAGTTCAAAGTCCAATCCAAAATAGATACCTAATATAAAACAAACATGATCCATGTATATAATGGCCAACTTATAGTCAACATATTTCTTTCCCTAACCTATGTCATAAGGTTCACCAAATTTGAACCTTGAGGTTCGAAATTTGACAAACCCAAAAAAAAAAAAAAATCATTCAGGTTCGGTGAACTTGATAATTGAACCTCAAATTTGAACCTCAATGAATTTGGTCCTGGAGACGAACCTAAAGAAAAACCTGGAGCTTAATTTTATAATTAAAAAAAAATGGGTTTGAGGTTAAAGTTTGGGCAGCTTTGGTCAGTTGTTTTAAGGTTTATGAGAAAAACCATGGGCAACACATGGTTTTCTCTTGTTTCGCTTCCCACGAATTAGTTTCCCACAGTGCCACTATTTTGGCTTTATTTATCATGGTTGTCAATAGATTTTCACAAACCAACTTTAGTGTGAGTGTACTTGCACTATTATGCTTAGTGTTGTCGTTGTGTATTCTCTACAATTTCCTAAATTAAATTTCTAGATGTTGCTTGTCCCCACCACCAGGAGCATGAAGTGAATAATGGTTATGATTTGTGGCTCATTGGTGCTCACTGCTACTCATATAGATTTATTGATTGATTTTGATTTTTTATTATTTTATGTCATATGTATGTGTGTGTGTGTGTGTGTGTGTGTGTGTGTGTGTGTGTGTGTGTGCGCGCGTGTGTGTATGTTGGAAAATATGTATAGCTAAACTGAATGTCAAACCTCATACGAACCTCATCGGAAAATTCTAATTCAATTCAAACTTAATCGTTTCCGAAATCGAATTCGAACCCGAACCATGTGACATAGGCCCTAACTAATCGCATAATCAAACAACTAAGTAATTCAGTCAGACAGTCTCAGACTTATGTTGGACTATACTGAATGTTGATCCAAGGTTGTTACAGTCCCTGCCATCTCTGGTCTACAAGTCTACCTCAAAGTTTACTACGATATCCCTTTACGTATCTTTAATCTTGATTTGAATGATTATCCCAAGCAGTATTGGAAATTGTGATCTCAAAGTTGGAAAAAAAGTTAAATATATGGTGCAATTAACCGTTGTCTAGAGGAGATCATTTGATTTTGGTCAAACTAGTACTAGAGGATATTCCAGTATACTCAATGCCTATATCACGGATTCCTAAAGGAGTTATGGACTATGTCACAGGGTTCGCCAAATTTGAACCTTGAGGTTCGAAATTTGGCAAACCCAAAAAAAAAATCAAATTCGTTCAGGTTCGATGAACCTGATAGTCAAACCTCAAATTCTAACCGCAATGAATTTGAACCTGGAGGTGAACCTAAAGATGAACCTGAAGCTGAATTTATAAATATAAAAAAAAAAAAATAAAAAAAAATTGGGGTTAAAGGCTATATTTTGGTGATTTTTTTCAGTTTTTTTAAAGTTTATGAGACAAACCATGGGCATCACATGGTTTTCTCTTGTTTCGCTTCCCACCATTTATTTTTTCGCGATGCCCACTAATTTGGATTTATTTACCATGGTTTTCAATAGATTGTCACAAGCCAACTTCAATTTGAATGTACTCACTCTATTATGCTCAATGTAGCCGTTGCATGTTGTATTTATTACAATCTCCTAAATTCAATTTCTAGACGGTGCTTGTCCTCGCCGCCTAGAGCGTGAAGTGAATGATGGTCATCATTTGTGGCTCGTGGGTGCTCACTAATACTCATATAGCTTTATTGATTGATTTTGATTTTTTATTATTTTATGTCACA
>APFE030023109.1:111909-124428 GCA_000404065.3 Pinus taeda | reverse complement strand
ATGTATAGTCGAACTTAATGTTGAACCTCATATGAACCTCATTGGAAAATTCAAATTCGAATCGAACTTAATCGTTTCCGAACTTGAATTCAATCCTGAATCGTGTGACATAAGTTATGGAGACTATCAGAAGGTTGTACTACAAACATCTTTGGTCAAGTTGTAAATATAGGAAGGTCATTCCTTTGGTCTGTTGGATGAAATTAGTAGTGCCAATAGCACAAGAGGGCCATGGCCTAAAGAATATATTTTTACTCTCTAAGGCTTTGGTTACAAAGAGACTTTGGAGATTGATTCCAAGCAATGGTTTATGTACTAAGTGGTGACAGAGAAATATTTCTCCTGAAATAATAGATGGATGGACAAGGAATCTTATCAAAATCTTAATTAACATATCCATCATTTAGAAAGCAGTGAGTTTAGCCTTCCCTTTGGTACAAAATTGGCTTGTTTAGTGTATGGGCAGGGGAACAAAGGTGCAAGTAGATTTGAACCCTTGGATAGATAGTGGAGATAATGTAATGAACTAGGGTAATTTTTCCCTAGAATTTCTTAGATCAATAATTTCTCCTTCTCTAATACAACAAAAAAATTATAAATCTATCTTTCCTTTTAATGGTGTAGAAAGCAAGGTGACATTTAGCAATTCAAAGGAAAACTATAATATCTAACAAAATAGACAATTGTGCACAATATACACATCCTGCAATATGGTATGAAATTCCATTTAATGAACTGCAATTCCATAATTCAAAATACTACAAAATCATAGTTCAAAGTCCAATCCAAAACAGATATCTAATATAGAACAAACATGATCCATGTATATAATGGCCAACTTATGGTCAACATATTTCTTGCCCTAACCTATGTCAAAACGTTCACCAAATTTGAACCTTGAGGTTCGAAATTTGACAAACCCCAAAAAAAAATCAAATTCGTTCAAGTTCGGAGAACTTGATAATCAAACCTCAAATTTGAACCTCAATGAATTCGGTCCTGGAGGCGAACCTAAAGAAAAACGTGAAGCTTAATTTTATAATTAAAAAAAATGGGTTCGAGGTTAGAGTTTGGGCAGTTTTGGTCAGTTGTTTTAAGGTTTATGAGAAAAACCATGGACAACACATGGTTTTCTCTTGTTTCGCTTCCCACGAATTAGTTTCCCATGATGCCACTATTTTGACTTTATTTATCATGGTTTCCAATATATTTTCACAAACCAACTTTACTATGAGTGTAGTCGCACTATTATGCTTGGTGTTACCGTTGTGTATTCTCTACAATTTCCTAAATTAAATTTCTAGATGTTGGTTGTCCCCACCACTTGGAGCATGAAGTGAATAATGGTTGTGATTTGTGGCTTATTGGTGCTCACTGCTACTCATATAGATTTATTGATTGATTTTGATTTTTTATTAGTTTATGTCATATGTGTGTGTGTGTGTGTGTGTGTGTGTGTGTGTGTGTGTGTGTGTGTGTGTTGAAAAATATGTATGGCTGAACTGAATGTCGAACCTCAAATGAACCTCGTCAGAAAATTCTAATTCAAATCAAACTTAATAATTAACGAAATTGAATTCGAACCCGAACCATGTGACATAGGCCCTAACTAATCCCACAATCAAACAACTAAGTAATTTGGTCAGGCAGTCCCAGACTTATGTTGGACTATATTGAATGTTGATCTGAGGTTACTACAGTCCCTACCATCTCTGGTCTACAAGTCTACCTCAGAGTTTACTACGATCTCCCTTTACGTATCTTTAATCTTGATTTGAGCCACAAGAGGCCTCTGCTACAAAAATAGAAGTTTGTTGTTTTTTCTCACTGTGAGAGCTTAGTTTTCCCGCACTTACGTAGCCTAGATCCAAATTTTTCAACACTGATTTAATCAACTGATTTCTAGTTTGAGAAGAAACACTTCCACAAACCTTCAAACTTCACCACAAATTATTATGTTCAAATCACAAGGAATGGATTCAAACCTCAGGACCCAAAAAATCAACAGCGTAACCTAATTGCAATAGATAATGATACCAAGCCACTGATTTTGTCTTTCATCTTCCATAGAAAGAGCTCGATCCCCTTTCTTTGCTACTTACCAGCATTAGATTTCACTTTAGCTCATCTGCTACATAGGATGATGCTCCTTGCTACCGAGAATAAATTCAAACATTTTGATGCTTAACAAATGATGTAACTATGCTGAGAACAGAGTTTTAATCTTCAATAATATGCTGCCAAAAACAGAGTTTACTCTCCGAGGAAATTTTTTGCCTCAGATAGAACCTTTGCCCAGAACAAAGAGGAATTATAAGAGGATGTGAACTAGGGTGGAATCTTTGACCACCGAAATTAACAAGGGAGAGAACTTAGAAGGGGTCTAAAGCCCTCAGGGCTAATGCTCAAGAAGAAATGAATTGATCCACACTTGATGCTCCAAATTGAATTCATCCCTCTCATATTTATAGATTTCCTAGAGACCATTCTTCTAAAATGATTGAGTAATCTTTACTCCAATCCCCAATTCTGGGTTTCTTTGCCTAGCTGCCCTAAAACTTGCCCAACGGTGGGAATTGTTTGGGGTTTTCCCCCTTTTTGGAGGAATATAGCCTACGGGGATTGATAGGCTACTTCATCCCATTCACTTTCAATTTATAGGGAATGTTACAAATAACTATAGGCTTCCACAACACATCACTTTTTTTTTAAGGGTTCAAGGTATTTTCAATTTGTCCCAAATAGCTAGCATGAATAGAACTACCTATTTGGCATCAAGAAGAGCTTACCTGGAAGGACCTTGGTTTGATGGAGGAATATGCATATATTTGGTATAGACATGTTGGAAGTATCAGATCAAGCTTTGTGATATTGAAGGATGATGAATATATTTTGGTGTTATCTTTGAATCCAAGAAGTGATTGTACTCCCGGGGAAGACTACAAGGCCCTGGATGTAGAATGGTATGTAGATCTTGCATGATGGTGGTGGAAAAAGGTGTGGAGCTTTAAATTCCCTTCTAAGTCTTGAATATTTTTGGCTTTTACTTAATAACTACATACTCACCTAGGTTATCCTCAGAAAAAGAAATGCATGGTCCAGGATGGTGTACCTTGTACAAGGAAATTTTCATCTAGGTATATATTGAAATTAGTGTGGAAATGTTGCCACAAAGAACTACTCGGATTTTAATATAATTATGTATTTTTCTTTTTCTAAATAGGTGTGGAAGGAAGTTGAGGGCATCGCAGGTTTGAGAAATGCTTGGTCAAGGAACTCCATTGAGGAGGGACTTAGAAATTGGTATGGAAATGATGTCGCAAAGAATTACTAAGCTCTTCCTTCAATCGTGGTCTGGGGAATCTATCTAGCTGGAAATGTAGATATATTGAAGAATAGGGGTACTTTTCCTCGGCAATGTGCCCTTCGAGATTTAAATATTATCAACTCTTTCATTCAAAGTACAACCATTAATTTCCCAAGATAGATTGTGGTAGAATGTATTGACAAGAGTAGGCCCTGGACTTTCTTTGATGGAGCCTCCCACAGTGGTCCTCCTTTTGGAGGAGTAGATGGCATACTTCACTTATCAGACTCACATTGGTTAAGGTTTAAAGGTAGGTTGGAACATACTCCAATAACTTCTCAGAACTCATGGCTTTAGAATTTACACTGACAATGACCTTGCAATATGGTGTAGCTCACAGGTTTTTGGAGATTCTCTACTAGTAATAAAATAGATGAGTAAATAATTTGTTTTAAGTAAATTTTACTTTACATCCACTCTTTGATGATGTCCTTTGAGCATATTTACATGGAGCGAAGCATGTTGACTGATGGATTATCAAAGGAGGGACTTAGACTTGAGAGACATGTATAGCTGACCATGGAGGACTAGGTTGGACTACACGTAAAAATTTCACATGCTTCCTTTATATAATTATTTGATGATACTTTTCTATTTAAAAACATAGTTAAAGTTTTTTGTGATTGGTTGTATAATCTGGTCATTACAGAGTTGTTTTTAGCGGGCCTGTAGCCATGAGATCAGACATTATGTTAACGAATGTTGACAAGTTTTTTGTAAAAATGTTGGAAATGTATGATGATATCCCTAGGGATGTTTTGGAAGTGCATAATCATGTCACCCTATTGGACTTGAGAGAAGGTCTTTTTTTAATTCTCAATGCCTTAGCTGCATGAAATTCTATTTTATTTCGAAAAAAACTACAGATTTTTTCCACAAAAAAAATGATGTACTATTATTATATTTCTTTTTCATTGAACCATTGATGATATTATGATGATAAATACAATGATGCTCTAAATTATGTAACCAATTGGATCATTGATGTCATTGCTTTAGTTAATTGTATAAATGTGTGATTAATTACCCTTTGAAAATAACTATTTTTCTATATTTAGATTTTATTTTATATACACACACACATATATATATAAAATAGTCGAGGTAGGATCACCTATGTTAGGGTCCCATCCCCTATCCTGTCCCCTAGAATTTAGGGGGATTTCCACATCGCTACAAGACACATCCCCACAACCTCGCACCCCTAAAAATTGGTAGGACATTGTTACATTTCCATCAAAATTGGAATTTCCCAATATTTTAAACTGAACAAATTTTGTTCAAAAAATCACCCAATTCAATGACCAAGCACCAAGAGATATTTTAATGGAAAATTTGTATGTTCTTTTGATGGGATCATGGACCAAAAATTATGATAGTAAAATCAAGTCAGTCTGGCAAACATTGGAGAAATTGCCAGATGTTTGTTTTGTCTTCTTATCATAAAAAGTTGATTTTATAATTTCTATTGCTTTGTCATCCCTGTCTTTGCTAGATAGGAATATTGCCTCTCATAGGAAAGTCTTCCCATATTTTCTTGGGCATCTTATTTTTTAGGTATGGATAAGATAATTTTATTGATATCCAATAAAAATGATCACAAAAGTGAGTAAAAAAAAACCTAACATCGTACATCAAGTGTGAGCACAAAGTGGGAGTGTTATGCATCTCCTAAAACAATGCTAAAATCATAAAACTAGCAATTTCCCTTAAAGGTGCAAAGCTACACCGAAGAAATATAAGCTTTGGGAAGATCATCTCGATTTTAACACTCTGTAGAACTTGTTGAACAATATTCACAATGCACACTTCTATAAAATGTTAAATCATAATGGAAAAGCCGTGATAGATAACAATATTGAATAAGACAACAAATATGATGGTTTTATGTCTATGATGGGCCTCGGTATTGCAACAAGAATGTTGCAACTCCCAAGGCTACCAACTTTAATTATCAACCTAGGGGTTCGTACAAACTTAAGAGGTATCGACACTATATGTGCGGCATGCAATGTGTCCTTCCTTTTTTGTCATGATGTAATTGAGTGCATGTACTGAAGTCAAATCCTAAACTAATTGCAGAAAAGAAAATGTCTGAAATGGAACCTTAACCTATTGCAAAAAGAAAGTACAAGGAAAGAAATTGAAATCAAATGCTAAAACACACCATTTTATAACTAACTACCACGAAACTATGCTTTGCAATAATGCTAAATTATCATGAACCAAATGCTACTATCTAAGCATGGAAGTAAGAAGAATCAAACATCACTAATGTGCAAGTAAAGGGACTAAAATAAATCTGTTTTTGTCCTTTTGTCTTTTCATGCAAAATCAAGTATGCAAACTAATTTCCTTTAGTGATGTGGTAGGTGAATTAAGGATGTTGGAGGTTGGATGGAAGGGTTAGAAGATGATTGGATGGTGTAGGAGGCCCATGGGAGGATTTTGGTGACTTCCTAGATGTTTTCTCTCAATTCAGCCTCAAAACATGCCATTTCAGGAAAACCTACAAGATGTACTAGAAACCTACAGGATACAGTCGAGAGAAAAATGTGAGGTGTTGGAGGTGATGGGAGGCTTAGGAAAGGTGTGTGATGGGTGGAATGGAGTGGGAAAATTCCTATGATCACTCAGAACTCAAAACCAAAGTCGGGAGATGGATGGATTCGCTCAAAAATCTTAGAGAAGTTTCCTTGTGAAATGATGAAATTGGTGAGGATTTAATGACCAAGAAAATAAAATCAAAATTGGATGGGACAAATTTTGTTATTAAATATGATGTCTTTGGTCCCTATTCCAAGTGGAATCACTCAAAGTGACCTTTTTTAACCCATTCTAAAAAAAAAAACATTACTAGTTGAAAATCTAGAAATTCGAGAACTAGTGAGCTAGTAAATCTAAAAAACTCCTAACCAAATCAAGTGAAAATGCAATGGGGTATTTTTTGTTATGAACTAGAATGTTTTTTTGATCTAATACAAGTGGAATAAAGTTGATTGAATCTCATTAGCATGCTCTAAAAAATAGCAGAAATTTGTTGTTCTTTGCTAAAAAGGAGGTCCAGCAATCTGGATTTGGGGATAAGAAGACTAATCCAAGAAACTCAATGATTATTATGAACTTACAAATCTTTCCCAAGCATGAAATAATTCTTTTGATATTGAAAAATGACTTACATCAACCATTTAACTCAGTCCTACAACAAGAAATCATTAATACTAAATGCAGAAGTAGAAAGAAATAAAAACTAGAGATGCATTGTGAATAAGCAATGAAAAGAAGGAAAGAAAATGATACAAAAGGGCTCTGAGGCTCCTGGGATGGCCAAACCCAAGGAAAATCAGAGACCTATGGAGGAGAAAAACATTTAGAGGTTGAACATGATACCAATATTCATCATTTTCATCAATAGAATTACATCCCTACAAGAAAATACAATGGACCTGCAAAAATACAAGCTCTCTCCACAATAACGCTAATGAAAATTTATATCTAGAGGTAAATCCGACTTGTTACTTATAAAATATGATCAGGAACCATTCCCCGTGAATGGAAGAAGCTTTCCCCACCAAAATCCCTTGATTAGTGGATCTAGTCCCCAATACTAGGAATTTGCATTAAATGGCGGGGAACACATTCGTAGATTTTCTCAATCATTCCCTAGAGGCAAATTCGACTTGTTACTTATACAAAATGATTAATAATCATTCCCCATGGATGGAGGAAGCTTTCCCCACCGAAATCCCTTGATTAGTGGATCCACTCCCTTGATTGGTGGATCTACTCCCTTGATTAGTGGAACAGATTCCTAGATTTTCTTAATCATTGGAGTTCCACAATTTGTGCCATAATTCCATAATATCTTGTTGAGTTATTATTTATTATTGATCCTCGAGTAGTAGGGGAAAAGCCCCTAAATTCCTCCAACTCTTCATAATCTTCCTAATATTCTCGTAATATTCAACAAAAAATAAATAATATTAGGCACAAATATTCAATTATTCATAAACCTTCCTAATCAATATATAAAGTTAAAAATAAATTATCTAATGCAAAAGGAGAGGTTTAATGTGTTGAAGGATAGTCATAGGCCTTAATTTATGTTTTATATTAGAGGCATGGCCCTTAATTTATGTCTAATTTAGAGGCTCGTCAGTCAACAGACCAATTTATGACACACTACCATTGACAATTCTATCATTGAATATAAGTTGTGTTATATTTGAAAAATGATAGATCATAATGGTAAATTCATAATACATAACAACCTTGGATAAGACAAGAAAGAGGATGGTTTTATGTCTACAAACTAATCTCTAACACAATGCTTTCATTGAATACAAGTTAGTTTATATTTGAATAAAGAATCACAAATAATGAAAATTCTAATGCTAACATTGTAGAATTGTAGGCTAAAGTACTACTTCGAATATGAAATTCAAGTAGATTTGACTGTCAAAGGCTTAAAGAATGTCTTTCAACAACAACCACTTCTAGAAATAATGACAACGCGTAGTGAAACGTGCAATCAATATGAAAGGGTGGGGAAGAAGTTTATAATATCAAAATTTCTACGCCTATAAGCTTCTGTAAAATCCTTCTCAAAGATGAAAAACATAAGTTGGCTTGAAAATAACCGCAAGGTTAAGGACCACTTATATGGATTTTCCATATCCTTTTATTAAAAACTCAAGAAACGGCTTATAATAGTTTGTATAGATATTAAAAACGGTCATATATTCATAGCACCACCAAGAGGATCACACCAAAAGGGGTAGAAAAGAATAGAAGTTAACCATGAATCAAATAACAAAGGCCAAGCCATTTTGTTCACCTGTGATTTCTTTTTTCCCATTATCATGTTGTTTCTTTGAATATCTTCATGGAGTACATATATAGGGCCTCTCACGGTCAGATAATTGTATCTACAATTAGTATGTGAAAATGGGAAACAAAGAAAGAGAAAACGTTGTAGGACTACAAAAACTCCACTCTCTCCACTCTCCATAGCATCCTTCAATATAATGAAACAAACTAGATACTTTTCACCCTTTGACTCAACATCACTATGCACTTCTAGAATTGTTGTTATATCCACTTTTTACAACATAATAACCAATGTGAATAGATAATGAATATGGATACTAATTTTTCATGGATATCCCACAAGTCTAACCCCTCCTTAAGTGTTTTTGAACATTAATAAGAAACCCAATAATTTTTTTCCTCTAGAAGTGACCAAAGAACACATAAAATAAAGAATAGTTATTGAGATGCAGACTTCAACACTTGCATTCTTTGTAGCATGAAAAATAGGACGTGTATCAAACAAAATTTCACAGTCCCAGAAGAGGCAAGGGTGTCTGCATGGAAACAAAAAAAATGAAACAATGTTTTTCAACAGATCTTGCATGTTATTTGATCTTCGAGATTCTTGCTACCTCTAAATGGTTTAGCATAATAAACCTCCACATTTCAATCTAAATGAGATGTTTCTGCATCATCTGCCTCATTAGCTGGATCTAAGCCAAGGAGGAACCTGAGCACTAAAAGATGGATAAATACTATTGATGGGTCAAGATCTTAAGGCTTGAATAGTAGCATCTTTGTGTGATATTTGGCGCATGATTTGATCTATAAATCTGATAATCTGGGTATAACTAATGTCTAAATAAGTGAAAAGGATAAATTATCTTTTATAGATCTGTACACAGGTTCGGCACATCAGAGGCGCGTATACACGTAGGTTCAATAAGTGAAGATAGCATATACGTAGGTTGGCCTTAATACAGCAGCGTATGCACACAGGTTTCTATATATTGAAGTATTGTGCGTCTCATGAAATAAGTTTTAGCTGCTTCTGTTTATTGCTGCAATTTTCTAGGTTCAGGATTGGGTTCTGGTTACTGTTAATGTATTCTGGTTACAACATTCAGAGAAGTAATTGTTTTATTCAGTTTTGATTGAAGAAAAGGAGATTGGTTGATGGAGATATATTTGATGATTGATTAATGTTATTGATGGATCCAGTCTGAAAATTTATGAAACTTGGTCCCGAGAAGTAAAGAGAAGGTTGTAGCCTTCTGAAGGTAGTAGCCTGCGTACTGGTATAAGACTACACCAGTGCAGAAACATTGTAAAAAGAAGTTTCTAATTAAAATAAGATAGAGACGAATTGCAGCGAGTGGTTTTCACCCACATTGGATTTCCACCTTATCTCTTGTGTTCTTATGTGTGACTATCTGTTCTGTTTTATTGTTCCTGGCTACTGTTTATATGGTTTGATGCATAGATTAATGATCAACATCTGAAGAATAATTTAAATTACAAGTCTGCTGGTTATACGCTAGTTTTCTTAACTGCAATTGCATACATACGCAGTTTTTACTAACTGAAGTAGCGTATAAAAATCTGATCGTAAAATGAAAAATAATTGACCTGATAATACTGATTCCCCCCCCCCCCCTCTCAGTATTATTTACAACAATTGGTATCAGAGCAAGGTCCTTCAGAAGAAGCTTGATCGCTTGAAGGAAGATCTATCATCATGAGAAACTATGAAATAGAGGCATCTATTAGGCCACCAATCTTTGATGGGAGCAACTTCGTCTATTGGAAGGTAAGAATCACAACCTATATTCAATCTCTTGGTACAAAAGTTTGGGATATCATGGAAGCATGATACACATTTCCATCAGCAACTCCTACAGATATAGCTGGTAAGAAGCAGTATGAAACAAATTCAAAAGTTGTCAATACTCTATTAGTGAGTTTATCTCAATCAGAATTCGTTAAGGTTATGCAGCTCAAAACCGCAAAAGAAATATGGGACAAAATCGTTCTGAGCTATGAAGGAGACGATCAGATAAAACAAGAAAAACTACAAACTCTCAGAATTCAATATGAAAATCTCAGAATGCACAATGATGAAAGTGTGGCTAATTATTTCTTACATATAGATGAGATTGTTAATTGTATGGAAAACTTGGGTGAAGAAATAAAAGAAGTTACCTTGGTTGAAAAGGTTCTAAGATCTTTGTCTTCTAAGTTTGAATCAAAAGTCTCTGACATAGAAGAAAAGGAGAATCTACAGAGCATTACCATGTCACAGCTGCACGGATTCCTAACTGCTTTTGAAATGAGAAAAGGTGGACCATCAGACAGGAGAGAAGTTGCATTCAAAGCTTCAGGAAAAGGAGATTACAATGAGTCAGGACATATGTCAGAAGAAGAGGAAGAATCAAACTTTGTCAAGAACCTTCAACGGGGTTCTGAAAGATTTAGAGGTAAGCTACCTTTCAAATGCTTTTCTTGTGGAAGAGTCAATCATTATGCAGCCAAGTGTCCTCATAAAGAAAATCTTGACAAAGGTAAGGAACCAGTTAGATGGAACAGAAAACAAAATGTAAGTAAGAAGAGCTATTATACACATGAAGACAATGATGGATTTTCAATTAGTGATGAAGATGAACAATGTAATGATTATAGGCTTTTGATGGCTTTTGAAGATGATGATTTCTTGGATGCTATAAATGAAGATGATCTCTATGAAGAAATTTCTAAACTTAAAATCTATTTAGAAGAAAAGAGTATGATCATAGATACTCTGAAATTCCAACTTGCTGAAAGGGAAAAACACAATGAAAAGTTAGAATGTGAAATTGTGGGACTTAGAAAATATATTGAGAAAACAAAAGATCTTAATCTTAGATTTGTTAAAGGATCTGAAACTTTAGATGAGATTATCAAAGTGTGGCGTTCTCCTCTAATCAAGGCAGGTCTTGGATATTCTGAAGAAGCATCTCAAACACAGAAGCCATCCACCTCCGAAAGTTATCTAGATGCAGCAAGGAGAAGTGAACAAGTTGACAATCAACAGCAAAGGCATAAATCAGATCACCAGGTAAATCAGGGTCAACCTACTTCAAGGATGAACAGAGATCACCAAGTAAATCGGGGGCAATCTACTTCAAGGACGAACAGAAGTTACAACCAACCACTAGTAAATCATTCTCAATTTGCCTATGGAAACTACAATCACCTGAACGGTAGGTTAGATAATCGTAGGAATTTCTTCAATGGTCAATGTTTGTCTTGTCATAACTTTGGACACAAGGCTGCTCAATGTGTTGCCTACAAGACCATCATGACTAGAGAAGCACGAAATCAAAGGAGTGTGACTGGGATCATGAAAAGGACTTACAATAACTTTTCTACTCTTGAAAATGAAATAGAATGTTCTATTTGTAACAACTTCGGTCATGAAGATTCAGAATGCAGGAGTAGGTTTCGGCAAACAACTCAGAAGGAGCAAGCGTCGTTGAGTCCCAAAACATGGAAAAAGAAAGAACTGCAACCAGAACGATGTGGTATAGCATTATATACAGAAGGATAGAAAAATCAGTGGTACATCGACAATGGATGCTCGAAACATATAACAAGTGATAAAGAAAAACTTCAGTCATATAGTGCCTTAGAAAAGGAAAGAAAGGTCTCATTTGGAAATGACGCCCCTTGACTCATAAAAGGTAAAGGTTCTATTCTTTTGAAAGAAAACGTCAAAGCTGGAAATGTTATGTATGTTGATGGCTTAAAGCATAATCTATTGAGTGTCAGTCAAATGTGTGATCAAGGAAATGAGGTAATATTTCGATCAAATGGATGTATTGTTCATGAGCTTGATACAGGAAAAGCAATGATCAAAGGCATAAGATCTCCAAATAATTTATACATACTCAAGGGAGGACAAAAACAATGCTATCTAAGCAAGAATGATGAACACTGGCTATGGCACAGAAGATTGGGGAATCTAAGCTTCTCTCAGATAAGGAAAGCATGCAAATATCAGGCGGTTCATGATCTCCCTGACATCAGAATTCCAGACAATACAATATGAAAATCATGTCAGTTTGGCAAGCAAACTAGAACTAATTTTCCTGAAAAGGAAGGATCAGCTAGTAAGCCACTTGAACTTGTCCATACTGATGTATATGGTCCATCCAGGAAAAGGTCACCTCGAGGCGAAGAATACTTCATATTGTTCATTGACGACTTTTCCAAAATGTGCTGGATAGGACTTCTGAAGCATAAAGATGAAGCTTTCGAAAAGTTCAAAGGATTCAAAGCCTTGTTAAAAATGAATCAGATAG
>APFE030023109.1:65620-79673 GCA_000404065.3 Pinus taeda | reverse complement strand
CCTTAGACTCCTATATATAGAAAGGAGGTTTTGTCATTTGAATCATCCAAGAATTGTTCTTTTATGTAATGTAAAGGAGGTTGCCCCCTCGAAGAGGCTGAATTCTAAGGCATTGATCTATCTTTTCTATCTTTTCTTGAGCTGGTTTCATAACAGAACATCTCAAGCATATGTAAGAAGTATTGCATGTATTGGAGAAGAACCAGTTCTATGCCAAGCTATCAAAGTGTACATTTGGGCAAAAGGAAGTTGAATACCTAGGACATGTTATATCCAGGGAAGGAGTCCAAGTGGATCTTAACAAAATCAAGGAAATCAAAGAATGGTACAAACCCAAGAACGTATCAAAGCTAAGAGGATTTTTAGGTCTAACTGGGTATTACAGAAGAATTTTATCATTTAAATAGGAATGCAACAAAATATAGATATTACCATAAATATAGAGATGCAACAAAAATTACACTATCTTTCATTAATATCAAATAATGAAATATGCTTACAAACATAATGGAAATGAGACTAGCTTGGGCAATGGTAGCTTATCTATGAGAAGAGATGTGGCGGCTACATGCCTCTGAACTCAGTTACAATGAGGCTCAAGGGCCTTTCTATTATTGAACAATAAGAGTAAACCCTAAACAACGAAAACCCTAACCCGAGGAGATGTAACACAAAGAGTTTATGGGCCCCGTTGAGGTTAGTTAGGCAGCGAACTTCCTGGGTCGTAACTTGGTCATATTATCTCTGTTTGACGCGCATGATACCTTGTTGGAAAGATATCTTTGAGGACCAAAACTGAGGAATATTGCCAAAAAAACGTTGTTTAGGGCCTCAAAATGACTCCGGAAGTTAAGATCCTAAAAAAATTCCAAAAATAGTAAAATGTGCTACAATTAAGGAAACTGGAAAATGGAAAGAAACAATGGTGGGGGTCCACGTGGAATAGGCCGGTGGCCACCAACATCCACCTGGATCATTCCTCCCCCCTTAGGAAGCAATTTTCTCCATTACGTTGAGTTCCTCCATGAGATGAGGAAACTTCTGCTGAACTTGGTCCCTAGTGATCCATTTTCCTTGGTGCAGGAGTTGGCCGGATTTGACAACTCGATACAGTTGGATCTTATGATGGCGAGTGTTCTTGATTTGCGTGTCCATGATCCAATCAATTGCAACTTGTTACATGTAGTCTGGATTTAACTATGTTGGTGTGAGTTGTTCTGCAATGTCAGATGTGTCCAATAATGGTGGAAAGTATGGCTGAAGGTGATCCAAATTGAACACTGGGTGTAGGCCAAGGAATGGGGGAATGCTAAGCTCAAAAGAATTATCTCCCATAACCTTGGTGATGGTGTATGGCCCATATCGAAGTGGGTGAATCTTGCAGTGGGGCCCAGCGAGGCGCTCCTTCTACAACTGTAGCCAAACTTTGTCGCTCACCTGGAACTTGTGTGGCACCCGACGCTGATCATGCCGTTGCTTGTACTTAGCATTGGCTTTGTCCAATATGTCATGGACCTATTGGCGGATGTGTTGAATGTGCTTAATGAAGCTATTTGCCTTGTCGGCTTTGGACTAGACATGAGCTGAATCTGCCGGAGTCGCTACAAATGGTATGGCCACACCAATGGGACATAGTGGCTGGAATCCCAAGCCCACCTAGAAAGGGATATGACTAGTCCAGTTGTGGAGAGCCTGGTTGTCGCTATGCTGGACATAGGGGAGGATCTCATCCCATGTGCATGGATGCTTTGAGTTGTACATGCACAAAATGTGTACGATCATCTCGTTGATGACCTCTGTTTGGCCATCAGTTTGGGGATGGAAAGCTGTGGACTTAGTGAGATTGGTGTCCAGGATCGACCAGAGACTGGACCAAACTGTATTGAGGAAACTGCTGTCCCAATATGAGATGATAGTCTGTGGGATCCAAAAGTGTACTCGCACTCATTCAAAGAAGAGTTTAGCAGTGGCTTTTGTTGTGATACTCTTCTTGCAGGCCGCCATAATGGCCATCTTCGAGAATCTGTCGATGACCAGAAAAACATAGTCATTTCCATGCTTAGTAGAAGGAAGGCCTGACATGTAATTGATGGAGATGGATTCCCAAGGTCGAATAGGGGTAGGCAACGAAGTATAGAGACCTTGCTTCTTGATTATCAATTTGGAAATGATGCAGGCAGTGTAGGATCTGATGTACTTCCCAACATCCCGTCAAAGTTTCGGCCAATAGAAATACTTCTGCAATACTTGTTGGCTTAGTGGGGCCTGACCCAGGTTTAACAGTGAGTTAGCTAAGCAAATCCTGGTACTACTAGCCCTTTCGACAATAGTTCGTGGAGTGCGAACTGAGGTCTCACTCGAAGTAGTATGGGAGGGTGCTAGAACCAGGTTTCCACACCCCGGGGATGTCTAATAGGAGGTGATTGGTACGCGGTCCACCTTTCGTACTTACTGTGCTACGTGCACCAGCGGGCACCTCACGCCCTGCGATCCTGTCTTCGCACAGTTCTAGCCATAGCGCGACCCGTGTTATTTACCCAAGTCTTCCTTAATTAGAATCTGTTAGTTGATTACTTAGACTATTTCCATCTATAAGCATTCATACAAGTAATTATCAAGTGCGCACAGTAAATAAACAGAGTAAAAGTAATGTATAACATCAAAATACATATTCAATAACAGATGCACAAAGTAAAATTCTCTTTATTAACTTTCAATCCCAATTATAGACTCGACTCCGCCCTGAGTACTCAGCTACAGGGGTCCGTGCACTCAACTGCAGACTCTACTAGGCCTTTACGCACTCAGCTGCAGAGCCTCCTACTACTACTATGACCCAGTACACTTCAGATCCCACTCTACACTCTAACCATGCCTTCGCATTTCTATCTATTCTTGCCTCCTTTTACACTTAGAGCCTCGCTCTATTTATACAATCGCATGGTCTGCGGACCATGGGTAGGCTGACACAACTTTCCATTAAATTACAATTCTTAGGGTGGACAACCCTATGACTCGATTATCAATTCATGCTACGTGCTTGTACTTTGTAGAGTCTTTACATTACATTGACCAAAACTTAGGCTTTAAGCCGCAAAAACATGCTATGAGGGATCTGCTACCCAACACGCCCCCAACACAAAACATCGTGACTTGCCCTCGAGTCACTCTGTTGGTGTGATGATCTTTACCTGGAGTCCATCTAGTAGGTCTCACATAGCTTGGAGGTCCGCGGCACACTGTTCCATTGTCTGTTTTACTTGCTGCACGCATATCTTTGAACCTTCATGAGCAGGGTCACATCCCTGTCTAAACGCATAAAGTCCCTGCATTTGTGCCAGATTTCCTTCAATGTTAGTTGTAATTGTGAAAGCTTCATCAATCCATGGCTGGATGCGTGCTTTAAGCAAGGCTTCTTTTGTCGCGTGGCGTCTAACTGGTCCTTCAGTGCCCTTGCCTGCTGCATTTTGGCAAGTCGTTGAGTAAGGATGATCGACTGCACGGTGCCTCAGACACTGTCGTACTCCTCCTACAACTCGCGTGCCTTTGTCTCTAGGCATTGTAGGTTGGGATCTTCCTATAGGTATGTAAGCATGGTTAGTGCTTGATCCAACATCCCGATGCAGTCCTGTACTGCTTGGCCAATTTGCTCGAACCCCATTTGGATAGCGTGGGCACACTGATCTCTGATTTCTGGGGGTGTGGAGGGCTGCGCCTTCAACCATAGCTGAGTGATCTGTAGGTTCAACTCCAATTGAACCTTCGTCATTTCCTCCCTAGCCTCATGGACTTTGGTTGCCAATTGGTGGACATGCTCTGCTGCTGGTAGATTTTCCAACATGACGAACTCTAGGATGCTCCTACATGCATCCTCTACCACCTGCTCTAGTCTGTGAGCCTACGCAACCAGCTCATCACGTTGGAGGCTGAGCTGATCCATGTTGATTTTCTGCTTGTTCAAGACCTAAATCACGCAGCCTTCCCTGGCGCGGAGCTCTGTGATGATCCCATCTTGAAATTGGTACAGGGTTTCACGCGGCGGGGCTGCCAATTTTAAGCTCACTCCTTTCATGTTGCTCATTGCAGTATGATCAACCTCGCTTGCTATTGCTAGCGTGCCTTTGAGCAACATGAAAGGGTTTTCCATACAGGCGCGTAATGTCTGTTCGGCCTCTGCGGTTCCTAATGTGACATATGGAGCCATTGTACCTTTTTGGGGGGCTGTACTTGTAAGCCTTGTAGCTGCGCTCTGAGCATCCCCAACACAGTGTTCTGCTCCATCGTCACCTCTTGGAGCACGTCCTAAGTAACATCGCAAACGATTTCATCAATGTTAAAAAGATCACCTTCTGTAAGCATGATTGGGTCAATGGACATCTTGGATGTCTTAGTCTTCTTCTTGGGAACCAATTTCTCAGGGACGCACGACCATTTCAACTGCTGCGAGGTGGTTTCCATATCTGCACACTATTTGTCCAGGTCGATGTCCTCAGCCCCCTTCCTTGTGGAAATTTTATGACCCCCCTCGGCCTTTGCTGTTGTTGTTTATGCCATCTGCGTCGCTGCTGTTGCATCAACCGTCTTTTGTTGTGCGACTGCTTCTGTTGCTGCTTGTACTTGGTGCCTCTTTTTGGCCAGTTGCGCGATGCGCAGCTTGGCATCCTTCTTCCTTTGCTGGGTGGCGACCTTCTCCATTCCTGCCAAGTCTGGGGTGCGCCACTCTAGAGGTCATGTTTCCAATGCTATGAAGATGGCGTCATCAATAGCAATAAATGGAATCTTTGTCCATCCCTTTGTTGGATCCTTCTGCGCTCGAACATGAATGTTGTGCATGTACGCTTTAAACTCTGTAAAGCTCTGCAGAGTGGCATACACTGTGGGAGACAAACGTGGTCATCTATTGATCCACATTCGGATGCTTACTCCATCAGCACCCAAAAAACCTTGCTCGCATGAATTCACCTTGTGTCCTTCGTGGCCCAAAGCGAAGTGTATTTCGTGGCCTCAGGTAGGTCCTGGTCAATAGGCAGGAATTGGCTCTCTACTGGTAGTTTGCCTGCTACCAGCAAGATGAATAAGAGCAACCACGCGTAGTGGAAGGTCTTACCCTACTCTTGGGCCTCCTTGCAGTTTATAAAAAATTCCTCACAGAGGAACTCCGCCCAGTTGAACTGGACACCCTCCACGAACTGTTTGGCCAACGCAACCACAGGAACTGGTACTTCATCTGCACGACACTTTCGCATTACTTTGTCAGCCAGGAGCTGGGTGGCAATGCGCATGCCTTTGTCCTTGATGCTCACAATTGCATAGCCACGCTTCTTCTTTTCTAGCTTATATTTAGTTTTCATGGCTTCCGCGAGAGCCAAATCAATGCTTTTACTAGCTATTTCCGCAGGGTCCCTTCCCTTACAGGGAAGCCTAGAAATCTTGTGACTGAGTTCCACCGTGATGGGAATAGGATCCTCTAGCCATAGATACCCATCATGCACCAAGAACAACAGCTGCCTGATGACGAAAATGGTGATGGGCGTGCGGTGAAAGTGGGGTATCCATCATAGATGAAGTAACCCAACTTTCTCCACACCGTGCAACCATTTTTGTGGCTCCAACGTGATCACTGGCCCCCTCCATCTTCTGTTTCATCAAGCTTTGCGTCACTAGGTGTGGGAACTTCTCGCTGTCTCCGAGGTCCCAATCTTCGAATTTCAGGGTAAGCACCCGTTCTAGGGGCAGACCATCAAAAGTAATGCCGTCAGGGAGGAGCGGGGTTTAGAGTGCACTCTTCATGGCCTCCAGGTCTTTGGCCACCTTAACTTTCCCTTCCATAGAGGGACGTACGTGGGTAGCTTTGTTGCGGAAGGCATTGGGGGACATCCTCCTCCTCATCGTCCCACGCCTCCATTTGATCAATCAACGCTTGTAAGTCTTCCACCTCTTCCTCGAATTCAATAGTGACGACTTTGCCTTTTTCTTCCATTGACAATTTGCTAAACCATGGGTTTCTTGGGGATACACAAACTGGTCCCATAGTCTGCTTATCTTTCTTCGGTCGTGATGTTCGTGGTGATTTTGGAACTTCTGGTGCAAGCGTCGCATCTCTAGTCTCCTCATGGACCATATGGGGCTCCGCAGCCTCACTAATAGTATCTTCGGTGAATCATATTCTTGTTCTGGTAGCAGTCATCATGTTTACACGAGATATGTTCTACAGCATACTCAAAGGTGGCAAGAGTGCTCGATGCTCAATGCTCTGTAATCAATCAAATCTCAAACAATCAAGTGTTGTCTTGTGGCTAGCCTTGGGGGTTTTATAACATCTTTTGAATTTGACTTCGACCATTCCCCCCACTTTTGAGTCATTAATTGTAGGTTTTAATCCCCTACATAAATTATATGCATACGAATTCTAAAACACAGAAAATAAACAATAGCGAGAGCATAACACATATACACAGAGATTTTCCCCTGGATCCCAAAACTGGGACTACCAACTTGATTTTTCATGATGTTCCTTTCTATGTTACAATACATATTTATACATGCTGAAGCATCCAATACCAGGGACCGAAAAACCATTGCGTCCAAAACCATGGATCGAAAACCATCGTGTCCAAAACCATGGACCGAAAACCATTGTGTCTAAAAACATGTGCGAAAATCACTCACAAAACCATAGGTGGGTCCACCCAACCTAACATAGGGTCCAAAACCAAAATTTTCCGGGGTGCTGCCTCGGACCCCATAAAGTGGGGTTACGGGTACCCCTCAAACCCCCTGTTAACTACGTGGAAAGAATATAACACAACCCAACATTCTCCCACTTATAGTTTTCTTTCCACTAGGGGCCATAAGAGAACTTAGTCATTTTTCCAGCCCTGAAATGCCCATTGTCTCTCTCTACCAAGAGAACTTCTCAGAGCTCACATATTTTGTCAATGCATCTGTAGTATTATTCAAAGTGTCCACCTTTATCAGCAACACCTTTTTGTCTTCTATCATATCCCTCACAAAGTGATACTGAACATCAATGTGCTTTGTCTTTGAATGATATGCGGGGTTCTTTGCCAAGAAAATTGCACTTTGGCCGTCACAGTCTATCCTTATAGCTCCCTGTACTAACCCCATACTTGAACACAATCTCAGAAACCAAACTGCTTCCTTGCTTGCATGAGTGGCTGCCATGTATTCTATCTCTGTATTTGATAGTGCCACTACAGATTGTTTCTTACTCCACCAACTGAATGCACCTCCAAATAGGTTAAACACATACCCACTTGTAGATATTCTCCGATCCAAATCTCCAGCCCAGTCTGCATCAACAAAGCCATGAATATCCAACATTTTGTCCAATCCTGTTCTTCCTTGGTAGCACAAACCATAATCACTAGTGCCATGCAAATACCTGAAAACCCGCTTCACTACTGTCCCGTTCTCCTTCCCTGATTTTGACATAAACCTGCTCAATACTCCCACTGCATGTGCAATGTCTGGTCTAGTACAGACCATTGCATGCATCAGGCTACCGAGTACACTTGCATATGGAACACGAGACATGTCCTCTTCCTCTTCTTGTGTCTTGGGACACTGTTCAGCAGATAACCTCACACCTACAGGAATAGGAACCTTCACCAGTTTACTATCCTGCATATTAAACCTCTGCAATATTGTCTCAAGATACTTCCTCTGGTTTAACCAGAGCTTCCTCTTTTCCCAAACTCTTTTAATTTCCATACCCAAAATATAGTTAGCAGCACCAAGAACTTTCATGTCGAATTTGGAGGATAATTGGGTCTTCAAATTTGGATAATTTCTTTGTCATTTCCAACCAACAACATATCATCCACATACAAGATCAAATAAATAACACGGTCACCAATTAATTTAAAATACACACAATGATCTACTTTGCTTCTAGTGAAGCCAAGTCCCCATATAAATGTATCAAATTTCTGATACCACATCCTTAGTAACTGTTTTAACCCATACAGAGACTTCTTTAACTTGCATACTAGTTCTTTCTTACCATTCTCCGCAAAGCCTTTAGGTTGCTTCATGTAGACCTCCTCTTCAAGATCCCCGTGAAGAAATGATGTCTTCACATCCATCTATTCTACCTCAAAATCAAAAGCAGCAACAATAGATAAAAGTAATCTAATAGAAGTTACCTTGGCAACAGGGAAAAAATATCACCACAAATCAATTCCCGACCCTGGGAATAACCTTTTGCTACCAACTGAGCTTGTATTTCTCGCCCTTTCCTTCTGCATTTGTTCTTCTCTGAACACCCATTCTGCCAATGGGTTTCCTTCCAGCCGACAACTCCACCCAGATCCCAAGCCTCATTTTTGTGCAAAGATGCCATTTCATCAACCATGGCCTCCTTCCAGAGTTTTCCATCCTCTGAATATACTGCTTCTTTCACAGTTCTGGGATCATCATCAGTAATAGATAAAGCAAAATTTGAACAGAAAATAGATGGACTATATCTTTCTGGCTGCCTTGTTTCTCAAACTGATCTTCTCACACCGAGAGTTTGTGGCTCTTCATCTTCTGATTCCTCGTCAGCTGTAGAGTCTGATTCTTCCTCCTTTAGCTCAAACTCTATCTTCTCGGGTTCCTTTGGTTGAACTTCATGGTTAATAACATCTTTCACCTCTCTGAACACCACATCTCGGCTGTACACAACCTTCCTTGTTACTGGGTTCCAAAGCTTATAACCCTTTAAACCATGCTTATACCCAATAAAGATGCACTTTTCAGATTTACTATCCAACTTGGTTCATTTCTCCTTTGGAACATGTACATATGCATCACATCCAAATACCCTCAGATTTTAAAGAGAGGGTTTCTTACCAGTCCATACGTCTTGTGGAGTTTTATCCTCCAACGCCGATGAAGGTGATCTGTTGACTAGGTAACATGCTGTCTCCACCGCCTTCGCCCAGAGTTCCTGTCTTAACTCGACATGACTGAGCATGCTTCTTGCCCTTTCCATCAATGTCTTGTTCATTCTTTCTGCAACTCCATTTTTCTGAGGTGTATATGGAGTAGTCTTCTGCCATGCTATACCACACTTCTTACAAAATTCTTCAAATTCCTTACTGCAAAACTCTCTACCATTATCTGTCCTCAGCACCTTTATCTTCTTCTCTGTCTAGTTTCCAACAGAGCCTTAAATTCTTTAAACTTGTCAAAGACTTCAGATTTTTTCTTAAGGAAATGTATCCATGTATTCCTTGAGAAGTTATCTATAAATGATACATAGTACACAGACTTACCTAGTGATGGATCCTTCACAGGTCCTAACACATCACTGTGCACAAGCTCTAATATCTGTTTTGCCCTCTTGCCACCAGAGGGGAAACTCACCCGATTCTGCTTCCCATATTCACAATTTTCACAGAAATCAAAATCCAGAGAGCTATTACTCATACCTTCTACCATACCTTTACCATGAAGTATTCGAAGGCCCTTCTCTCCTATATGTCCAAGCCTTTGATGCCACAACATGGTCTTTTCTCCAGAGATCACTAGATTTTCTGCTCCACTTTCTGGAACCACAGAACTGTTGCACCCATCAATGACAGTGCTACCTTGCAGCTTGTACAAAGTTCCAATCCGAACTCCCCACATCAATACTAGTTCTCCCTGAACCATTTTGCAAGTATCCTTCTCGAACATTGTTTTTACACTTGCATCATCCAGCTTGCTTACAAAAATCAGATTTCTAGCTAATGCAGGAATATGCAGAACACCCGGAAGTGTTCTAACCCTTCCACCTTGCAACTTCTACTTTACTTTTCTGTGATCAATGATTCTAGCCTTCCTGTCATCCCCTAAGAAGACATCACCACTATCACATTTCTCATACTTGTAGAACCACTCTCTATGGGGAGTGAAGTGAAAGGATGCACCTGAGTCAATCAACCATGCCTCATGATCTATATGTGTACTTGAAGAAGCGAAGTACACATCCCTACCTTCATTTGAGGTGGGTCTTGCCTCTGCAGAAGGAGCATCATCAGATCCCTTTCCTTTATCAGGAGCTTTATATTTATAGTCCCTTTTGTAGTGCCATTCCTTTCCGCATTTCCAGCACACAACCTTTACAGGTTTTCCTGGAGATTTAGATCTCCCACTCGATGACTTATTTTTTGCTTCTGTTCTGGGACCGTCCTCGTACAGACAAGGCATCACCATTCTCGCTCTCCATATTTTTCCGTCTCATCTCCTCCGTCAACAAGGATGGGATTATTTCATCAAACTGCAAGGCAGTTGCATTGTTACCTATTGCAATAACCAGACTATCCCACGAATCTGGTAGGGAACACAACAATTGATGTACTTATCTTCATCTGAAATTTTAATATCAATAGATGCTAACTAGCTTACCACAGTATTAAATGCGTTTAGATGCTCTGTCACTGAGTCTCCATCTTTCATCCTCAGGTTATACTGTTTTTTCTGCTAGAACAATTTATTCACTAGAGACTTAGATTGGTACAAAGTCCCTAACTTTTCCCACAAAGCCTTCGCCGTAGCTTCCCATAATACATTCATGAATATTGAATCTGAGACACACAATTGTATTGTGCTCTTTGCCTTCCAATCCAACTTCTTCCATTCTTCATCGGACACTCCAGTTGGTTTAGTACCCAAATCTACCGCGATCCACTGATCTTTATCCACCAATAGATCATCCATCTTGAGTTTCCACAACTCAAAACTCTGACCATTAAATTTCTTCATCTCTATCTTTCAACTGCTCGCCATCTTCTTTCACCACCAGAATCGATCTCGCAGATCTCCCACTGAACAAGGTCTACCATAGGCCCGAGCGAAACGCCTCAGCAACAAAGGCGTCCCCTTGAAACCAAAAACTGCTTTGATACCAAATGTACATTTTAACCCCGTACAAAAATTAGCTGCATACAAATTCTAAAACATAGAAAATAAACAATACTGAGAGCATAACACATAAAACACATATACACAAAGATTTTCCCTTGGATCCCAAAACCGGGACTACCAGCTTGATATTTCATTATCTTCCTTTCAATGTTACAATACATATTTATACATGTTGAAGCATCCAATACCATGGACCAAAAAACCATCGCGCCTGAAACCATGGACCGAAAACCATCTCATCCAAAACCATGGACCGAAAACCATCGTGTCCAAAAACATGTGCAAAAATCATGCAAAAAACCATAAGTGGGTCCACCCAACCTACCATGGGTGAAAAACCAAAATTTTCCGAGGCGCTTCCCTAGACCCCATAAAGTGGGGTTACGGGTACCCCTCAAACCCCCTATTAACTACGTGGAAAGAATTCTTGGTAGCATATCGTACCAAATTTAGCTCTTAAGTCGTGTCTTAATTGCTCGCCGCCCACCCCTCTTTGTCTTAAATTGAACATCTTGTCATGAATAGTGTCTCCAACGGTCACCTCCCAGCCTACCCACGTGGTAACACAACCCCCTATGCACCGGCGTGACCCTTGTGACATGCTGATCCTGCACGCAACCCCCTTATCGCACAGTTCCCACATATACTCTTTTATAGTCTCGTGCTCTCTTTCAATTGCTTGGAGCGCTGGGACTGTGCTTCAAACGGCTAGTCAGGTGGTCGCACCACTTGTGCGAGACTTTAATTCACCTTTCAGCCTAATCCTTGGGCACTCCTCAATTACCCTCGCGACCATCAATGCCACATGTTCTTCCTTATGTGGTGCGCTCCATTGGTTACTTTGTTTGGTAAGGTGTGGTCGCAGCCATGGTAGCAGAGTCACAAATTCTCAGTGACAATATTCTAATGTAGTAGTATGGTTGTCTATATCTGGTTTGTCCTTCTTAGTTTATTGAAGAGAATCGCTTGTGCGATTTCATTTTCCAATTTTTTGATATCCGCATCCATTGACATGCTCTTCTTCCTCAGTCAAACCCGATCTTCTTTGAGTTCGTGAAGCTTAAGGGTCCCTCGCCGAATGGCTTCCTGAATCCGCATATGTTCACCCTCGCATCGCTGCATAATTCCTTCATCCTAGTCTGCATGTACTATCCCATCTGTGGGAGCTATTGCATGAGGATTCCTTTCCTCCAAGACTATGGTCTCAAATCTGCTACTTAGCTTTGGAATCATCTTCTTGCTTAGGTTTTTGCACATGGCCCTATAGGCCCATCAAACCGTTGGTATGCGCAGGTCCCAATCGGTTCGTCTCGCCTGGTAAACCATGTTCAGGACTCCGCATACCCTATTGAATGCTTCTGTGTGGAACGTTTGTGGTGCGCGTCGCCTTTCCTGTTGCTGCGTCCTGTTCCGATTTTCGATCCTGAGTTTGGGGTGTGCTTGTGTGGGCTGCACAACACATGTCTGTACCCATCGAGGTAAGTGGGGGCACAAGTTGCTCCGTCTTGGCTGACCGACTCTTGTTCGAGGCTGGGGGCTTCTAAACCGTAGCTGTATCATCCTTCTACATCCACGATAGTCTTCAAAATTTCTGTGATGTGTACCCCACCATCGTGCAGGTGTTGCGCGCAGTGCCCACTTCAACGCATCGAACCGATGTGGATCTGGTACTACACTTTCAAATTTGCTCAAAAATTCATCCACCCCTGTCAATCCATCATATGTTAGTAGCTCTTTGGCCTCTATTGTCACGTAATGCAGTGATCTAATCATCATGTTGCAATTTAGCATCATTACTTCATGTAACCGATTCTGCCATCGCTCTACTTCTTCATCTGAATTCGAAGTGTAGGAGCTTTCGTGCTCCCATGAGATCCTCCCATCTAAAGTCGGATTCACCCAATCCTGGTCTCATGCAGTTATCTTGTAAATGCAATCAAGATCATTGTCTTTATTGTCATCGCGCACCTATCCAGTGTAGCGCGCTCCTTCGGCTGGGTCTAGTGGGACTACTACGTGTACTGATTTTTTTCTCGAAGATCATCTTGCGCTTTTTCAGGTTGATGACTCTATTCATATCGGTGGCCTAGTCTATTCCTAACAGCGCGGGATAGGGATTGCTGTCATCGACAATCTCTATTACCTCAAAATTCGCCTGTGCGCTTGTTATCGGGAAATCTAGTGTCTATGCAGAGCTGTTAGTCCCACTAAGACGGGTAGCTATCTTAGAAACAAACATATTAAAGTTAATTTCATTTTCCTTTATGAGAAGTAGATAGGAGAGGAGCAAAGAATACCAACCTCAATATTTCGCTTGGTTCCTTGCTTGTTCCTTCTACTCTCTGACGGATCTTTGCCGCTCCTTCCTTGGTTATACCACTTCAAAGAGTACCTGTAAAGTCAAAGTAGCATAATACCTTTAGAGTACAGAGATCTACAATCATAAACAATATAGGACTAGATATATATTGACCACACAAATGCATATATCATCAAACATACAAGAATGTGGAGGAAAACTTGAATAAGTTTATTGATATAAAGAATAGAAGAGAGGATTACAACCCATTGATCTGATCCAGCGTCATCCTCCCAGCATGAAAGCCCTTCTTCACCTCATGAAAAGCTTAGATCACCCAACACTGTGATGTTCCACCAGGAAACCAACAACACTTCCTTCCAAGATGCAAAATTCCAGCCTCCGGATCTCTGGGATGAGGGATCCATATATAGATGATTGCAGGGGGTGAGTCAGCTTCTGGGATTTTGATTAGTGTCCTCTCTCTAATAGTTCTTGATTCCACTTGGAGATTCATGATCTCTTACTCATCCCTGGGCAAATTCAGAGAGGCAAATGTCACAGGAGAAGTTTCTGGAAGATTCCATGATCATCCACCTTGCAAATTGTCTATGCCATTTGTCTACTCTCACCCATCACACCCTATAGAAGGGCTTTTCAGTATGCATCGCACTTTTTGCATGTGGCAGGTGAGATGCATCACATCCTTTGCACTGAGCAGTCTGTATGGTCCAGTTTTGACCAATTTTGAGCAGTTTTCTGTGGAGAACTTCTGGGAGATGATGTAATCAGCTGACCTTGTTCCTTTAGGGTATGAAACAACACTTTTAGGGACTCAGA
>APFE030023109.1:0-64633 GCA_000404065.3 Pinus taeda | reverse complement strand
GGAGTGAAAGTGTCATGTTCAAGAGCGACTCACTACCAATAAAGTTTCTTCAAGTTTTCTTCCCAATTTTCCCCAGTCATCACTGACCAATACCTCTTTATTTTTATCAAGCTTGAGGAGGATAACATATGCTTGTTCTATAATTTTCCCTTCGGCCAAACCCATTGCTATGTTTTAACGAGCCTAGCGACAGTGAAACTCGTTCTTGTCTCTATGGACAAGTTTGTCGCTATTGGTTTTAAAGAGTTTAATGACAAAGACAACTCGGTCCTTTTTCAATTTTAGAGAGTCTAAAAACGGATGGAAAGGAAACTCCAGTAATCCTTTTTCGTCATATAATCCCTTAAGTTCGAAAAAGTATAAAATAATACGAAAGGAATGAATTTTTGATAGTTTTAACAAGCCGAACAAGACAAGCGCTCAATCTTTTTGTGTAATAATCCCTCAGGTCCAAAAATATTAAAATCTAGAGGTGGGATAGCACTCCCGATAGCTTTAACGAGCTGGAGAGGCCAATTTCTTGGCAATATTTTCATATTTTACGAGTCAGATGAAAAGAGCTTAAAGGAGACTCATTTTTGAGGAACGAGTGATATTTTCGGGTAGCTGCTGATTCCAGGTAAGGTTTGGAATTTTCCAATCATGGCAGTGTTACAAGGATGGCTAACAGAATCACTAGTCGCAGCTATTCCTCAAAAGGGGTAAACAATCAAATGGAGGCGTATGATCGGCTAAAACAGATTGGAGGTGATGATGAGAACATGACCAAGGCTCAAAAGTTGATGATAATGCATTCGCAATGGTTATTTACGAGGTATTGGTTCATTTTTTAATGAGCTTAAACTCCGGGGGAACATTTGCTCATCGCTTAGGTTTAATTTTTAACGAGCTTGAACTTTGCATAAAAACTGCTCGTGATGACGGTCATTGATATTTGACCCACCGTTAACACTATGTTCTTTCGATGGTCGTACTACCTGTTCAATTGCTCCATCAAACTGATTAGAAATGAGAATACATGATTGAAAAATGAGTTAAAACACTAATATCCTACTCGAATTAGGTGAAAAGTAACTTAAAAGTAGTTTTTACCCCTCACTTTACCATTTCATTTGAGTATGAGATTGTTGGAGCTTTGAAGGTGTTTTCCCCTTTGATTTTCACTAGCTGATTCCGGGAGATTCTGTGGACGATTCTTGGTGCCGTCTGGACCAGGTAGGAGCTAAACCTGAGCTCTTCAGTTGCATTCTTTCCTTTTTGAATTCTAAGCATGTTTCCCTGCTTTTCTGAGCCTCTGGGGTTTGAACAATTCGTTTTTCCCCCATCACACCCTGTGTATATCGAAAGGTGCGATGCATACTGGGCTGGCCATTGGCTAGTCAGTATGCATCTCACCCAGTACACAGCTGGGGTGCGATGGGCGCAAGGAAGGAAACTTGTGCACTGCTTTTCATGGAAATTTTGCCCGTTTTTTGCCAAATCAGGATCCTGACTCTTCTCTTGTTTGTTTTTCAGAGATTCATCGAAGCAAAATGGTTGTTACATGGTGAGAATGTGAGCATGAAGAAGAGGACATGGTTGCTTTACATGATCCGGGTATGGTAACTGCATTGCGGAACTGTGGTTTGCTTAAGTTCTTTTGCATATCTAACATGAGGCAACAAATCAACTTGTTGCAATATTTCCTCGATACATGGGATCCTACCAGCCAGGTGTTCCAGATCAGAGGCAAATTCATCCCCTTAACTGTTGTGGACATCTATTTTTTGACCGGTTTATCGAGGCGTGGTGCTCCTCTCTGACTATCAGGTTCGGCCCGTGGGGGCGAATCCGTGAGGGATTACATTCACCGATACTGTAGAGAAGGATCTCAGCCGAGCAGAGACAGAAAGATCAACATCCGAGATGTCACTAGCCGGTCCTTGAGGACCATATTGTCCACCTTTGCTAGACTGGCTGGTAGTGCGGCTCTTCACTTGGCCAACATGTCCTATATGTAGTATGCCTTGGAATGCCTTGAACCGAAGGTGTTCAACTGGTGTGATCCAGTACTTCCAGTGATAAAAGAACAACTTACCAAGGTGAAAAATGGATGATTTAAGAACTTTGGCTATGGTTCCATTTTGACCGCTTTCGCCTTGGAAAAGATCCCACTGATGCAACCGCAGTACATTTCACTTGGTTTGCCACCATAGACTGAGCCACGGATGCAGAGATGGGTTGACCCTATGGCTCGACATGCTGGTCAGCCACAGGTTTCTTTCTCTGATACCTTCATTGAGTGGTTCAATCGTCAGGAGATGGTGTATGCCGAGTGTCCGTACGCTGGTATGGATTTCCGGGGTGACCTGGATTTGGTGTTGCCGGCTGGCGAGCACTGGAGTGTTATAGGTAAAATTTTTGACCATATCCTTGTTTATTACTTTTATGATGTTCATGTGCTTTATTTTATCAATACTAATCAAAAATCATGTGCTCATGCAGATATCAGACCGGTGCAACTAACAGTGCGACTGAGAGCACCAGCTGCCGTTCCAGCAGGAGAGGCTGTAGGGAGGGCTGTCCTTCGCGACTTGGATGTGGCCGAGACTCTTGCAACATTGCAGGATCAGATCGAAGGCCTCACTCTTGGTATCCCAGATGTGAGGATTGATGAGCTACCTCTGAGATTACAACGACATACTACTGGTGTGCCACGTCGATGGACTAGGCTTTTACACATGATTGCACAGGCGGTGACTTGTTATCACCAGCACCATTAAACTAGGGTGCCCCCTAGCATTTTGAGTTTTTGGGTTATTTGACTGATTTTGTCTTGGACATAGAACAGTATGTGTAAACCATAAATAGTTTATATATATTTTTGATTTTTAGAGCTTTATTTTGGTTAAGTTACATGATCCTGATGCAAATATTGATGAAATGCTTTTCTTTTATAAATGTCGTAAATGTCTATCTAACACATAATTTGCCAATGAATCTATTAATGTGTTTAAGTTTCTGGAAATATGTTGGTATTGGATGGAATCGAACTGTCTTTCCAAAATCTTGACCCTTAGGAACATGTGATAGATAGTTGGATTCCGCACAGAATAGATACCAGTGAGCTGTAGAATGACGAGTTGTGAGCCTAGTCTGACAACAAGTCAGCGTATGCCATGTGCGATGGCAAGAGAGAGGAGCTCTATCAACGCGCTGTATTCAACGATGTTGTTTGTTGATCGGCCAATACATACCCCTCTGAAACTTACTAACTTGCCGCTTGGATCAAAGATGGCCTAGGCCGCAGAAGATAGGTTTCGCGAACTACGACTTGCTCCATCGACATATCCAACAAATGATTCCAATAGGTTCGACATCTGTAACAAATGAAAAAGTGGATTACCTAAACAAAACAATTGCTCTTAGCGAAAACAAAAATGTAACAAAAGCATATGAAGAGGTTACTACACTGAGTCAAGCATAGTAACGCTTAAGGTACAACCCGTTTCGAGGTTGCGACAGTGGAATTCCGTCATAATCCACTAACTCGTAGGCTCCTTCTGCTAATACATGCTTAACAATATAGGGGCCCATCCATAAAGATTGGAACTTACCTGCTCCCAACTTGTTGGATTCCTGGTCGTAAAGTAAGACCAGATCGCCTTCTGAGAAGACATAGGGGTTGACATTCTTGTCAAACTGCGCCTTGACTCGTTTCTTATGTTCTTCGTTAGCTAAGGCAACATCACAATGAGTTTCATCTAGTTGGATTAATTCCAAGAAACGAGCCTCCTCTTCTGAAGTTCCGGGGAGAAGGTCGACTGCGAGCTTGAGGGACGAGATTTCACACTGAACTGGCAAGATTGCTTCTAGGCCATACACCAGCTGAAAAGGTGTAAACTCGATCGCATTTATCACTGATGTCCGGTATGCCCACAGGGCTGAGTTTAGGATTAGGTGCCAACTCTGTTTATGGACTCCAATCATCCTTTATAGTATGCGCTTCAGGACTTTGTTTATTGCCTCAACTTGCCGTTAGCTTGCGGATAATACGGAGTAGAGCTGTCGTGGGACAATCCTAATTTGGCAGCCAACTCAACCATCATGTGATTGTGAAAGTGCGATCCATGATCTGTGACTATGGCTTGTGGAACACTGAATCTGGAGACTACATGATTGAAAAAGAAAAGAGCAGCCGTTTCGCCGCTGTTGTTCAATGTAGGCATCGCCTCGGCCCATTTCGTAAAATAGTCAACTGCGACTATGATATACCCATGCCCCCCGGCTAAGGTGGGGTTACATGTCATGAAATCTATGCCCCATTTGGCGAATGGCCCAACAGCGACTACTGGCTGCAGAGGTGCGGGTGGTATTCTGGTTTTGCGATCGAAGATTTGACAAGCATGGCAACTTCTGATTGTGGTCATGCAATCCTTGAACATTGTTGGCCAGAAGTATCCTGCTCGTAAAATCTTTTGTGTTGTAGTGTAACCAAATTGATGTCCCCCACATGCGCCTGAATGACAATCATTCAGGACTTTTTCGGTCTCCTCATGGGTGAGGCACCTTCGTAGAACTGTATCGATACCACGACGATAAAGTGTATCACCGACGATCATGTAGTCTTTTGCTTGGTATCGAGTACGTCGTTGCTCTGAATGAGAGATATTAGACCTATATGTTTGGGTCTGGAGATAGATTATTAAATCTCCATACCACAGTTCACTTGAAGATATTAGAAACAAAGATTCATCCACGATCGTTGCATTGGATTTTGAATCGTTGGACGACGATGGGAGATCACACAGTAACTCCGCGAAAACTAGGGCTTTCTTTGATTTGGATTTTACGAATTCCAGATCAAACTCTTGCAAAGTTGCTATCCATTTGGAATATTTTCCCCCCAGTAACTATCGCGACAAGATATAAGTCATGGGGTTGCAATATGATAAAATGGTAGTTTTTCGAAAGAGGATATAGTGTCGAAATCTCTGTATCACTTGAACAACTGTGAGAGCTAGCTTTTCAACATAGGAGTACTTGGTTTCTATATCATTTAAGTTTCGACTTAAATAATAGATAGGATGTTCAATTCCATTTTCTTCTTGAACTAAAACCATTTCTATGGTCGTATCTGCTGCAGCCAGATAAAGGTTAAAGTCTTTTTGATAATCAAGAACATACATTAATGATGCCTTTATTAGGGATTCCTTTAGAGCATCAAAGGAAGTTTGCGCGACCTGATCCTAGATGAAGGGTACTTCTTTTTTCAACTGACGCGTATAACCTTTAGCAAGTTCGGCGTAATTTGGAATGAACCTCCTCAGAAAGTTTGCTTTCCCTTGGAGTTTCTGAATCTGAAACAAGTTTGAAGGTGGAGGCAAATCAATGATTTCCTGAACCTTACACAGGTCGAGACAAATCCTGTCCTTTGAGACTACAAAGCCAAGTAA
Organism: Pinus taeda; assembly: GCA_000404065.3. Lineage (NCBI taxonomy): Eukaryota > Viridiplantae > Streptophyta > Pinopsida > Pinales > Pinaceae > Pinus > Pinus taeda. The sequence continues at coordinate 59,198 of APFE030023109.1, read as the reverse complement.
ATGACCAAAACTGACACAAAACACACATTTGTGTGGATTGAGTCATATCTTGTAGTGTCAGCAATGTAGAAATATTGCTCTCAAATGTTGCGGATGATCGGTCCGCTTTGACAAATGAGTCGGAAGATCATCGAGATATGGTTGAACGATGTTTTTGATGTCATGGAAGGCATAATTCACTGCCCTCTAAAAGGTTGCCCCTGTGTTCTTTAAACCAAAAGGTAGCTTGAAGTAAGCGAATGTGCCCCACAGACAAATAAATGTAGTCTTTGACTGGTCCCGTGGGTGGATATTTATTTAATTATACACAGAAAATCCATCCATAAATGAAAAGATTTCACATTTGGCGCATTCATCAATTATCTGGTCAATGAAGGGTGTAGGGTAGTGGTCTTTTGGACAATCTTGGTTTACTTCCCTATAATCGACGCACACTCTAATCGTTCCTTGCTTTTTCATCACAGGAACAATATTCGATACCCAATCGGTTAGAGGAACCGGGTAAATGAAACCAGCATGGAGAAGTTTTTCAATTTCTGCCTTGATGGCTGCGACTTTCTTGGGGTGCACCTACCGAAGCTGTTGTCGTACTGGTTTGACATCTGGATACATCTTAATTTCGTGTTCAACTATGCTCGAGTCAATGCCTGGCATTTCTTCATATGACCATGCAAAGACATCTCTGAACTCGCGAAAGAGAGTGTAATCTATTTCCAGTTCTGAAGGAGAACAAGATTTTCCGACATGAATATTCTCTACAACATTTGGTTTGGTCGAGATATTGATGGCGATAGTCTCTTCAATATTGGACAAGTTCCGCTCGGAATTCACCGTATTTATAGTGTTTGATAGAAAATAAAAAACTGAAGGATGATCAAGGTCACTGGAACAATCTTCTTTGTAATCTAGAAGATGGGAACGATGGTGGTAATCTTCCCATGGTGCCCCGTCAATCATCATTGACTGAACAATTCCTTCGTCTGTAGAATGTACATGCGACCAAGGATCTGAAGAGGTACCATCTTCCTTAAACCTATCTACCCAAACGCTTGATGAGTGTTGAGTTGGGTTTGCCTCCCATGCCGAAAACATTGATTGCTACAATATTCTATTGGGCTTGGAGGCAAAACCTCGCGATGATCCATGTTAAAATCGAGATCAGATATCTTCTAAATGGAAGACACCATATTGCAGGTTCCCACCATGGCCACTTCTGCTAGATTGTTTGGAGGCGGTAAGGCAAAAGTACCCATAAATGTCGGGTCTTTTAGTAGGCCTACTCCGATATTTTGAAGCGACTGAGAGCTCCTGTGGATCATCGGAATGCTTCTCGTAACTTGTGAACTCTTGGGGCGACACATTTGTTGGTCGACAATTGTAATTCCTCCTTGGAAAGGAAATGCAATCTTTTTGAAGTATGTCGACACAACAACAACCATAGCATATATACAGGGCCTTCCCCAGTGGAGTCGCCATTTTGTTATCGAGAAATCTAGTGTCTATGCAGAGGTGCTAGTCCCACTAAGACGGGTAGCTATCTTAGAAACAAATAGATTAAAGTTACTTTCATTTTCCTTTATGAGAAGTAGATAGGAGAGGAGCAAAGAATACCAACCTCAATCTTTTGCTTGGTTCCTTTGTCGAAGCCTGCCAGATTTCTCATCTTAGGTAGAAGCGATGGCGAACCAATCGCTTTCCAAGCAGTTGAGGAAAGGATACTCACAGAAGCCCCTTCGTTTATGATAGTACCGACCATAACCATTCTGTAAGCTTGTACAATGATTCAGAATGGTACATTAGATGGTAAATGAGGTTTGCCTAGTAGATTCCAATTGAAGGAAACGACTAGGTTGCTTGGAGGTGGGACCGAATAAATGGCCGGATATGACTCTGACAAACTTCCTTCCTGCGGTAAAGGAACAGGTAGATTTCCCCCATGTTTGGCAGAGTCCGTGTTTACGAAAAATAATTTGAATGGTGTCATTCTCATTCTCTTCGGTGACTGTATCATCTGAAGATGGACCTTTCGAAGACAAGACCGGGTCAATTGCCACCTCGTCCTTTTGACTTTCGTCTGGTGTGGACTCAGAGGGTTTATCTTCAATGATAGATGCTTCGACCGACCACAAAGGCGTGTCAGTCGGATTTTCAACTAGCGATGGACTCGGTAAGAGTTTCTTGTACCCAAAATGGAGCCATAGCGGTGAAGCAGGACGATTATCCAAGACTCTTTTAGCTTCGTCCAAGAAGGGACAATGGTGGACGACATGATCACCTTCACACAGTCTACAAGGAAAATTATATTTTCCTTTCTGTCCAGAGACTTTGTTTTCACTAGTTGACGGTGTACTCTCAACATGATCATCAGAGGTTAACAACACTGGATTGTGCAAATGAGGGGACCAGTCCCTTAAGGTCTGAGGGATGCAAGGACAATCTCGATGATAGTGGTCTCCTTTGCAAATGACACATGGAGATTTATGCTTGGACGGTGCAGCGTGTGGATTTTCGCTAGATGATGCATGGTTGCCCCTTTTCGCCTTTGGCTCCTTTTTGTTCTTCTCTTTCTCCTTCCCTTTCTTCTTCTTCTCAGTTACTTGGATTTTAGCTTTACCAGCTTTACCAAGCGAAGAGGAAGGAGAGGAGGGAGAAACAAAAAAAGCAGAAGGTTGGGGGGTAACTCTAGTATCATCTAGTTGCTGACTTGATTGCTCAGGAATCGCGGTGGTTTGAATGACAGAGGTCGAGAAGAGCGATATTGGCAAGCTGATTGTCAGTCCTGGGAGGGACAACGTGGCCATATGAGGTGCACCAACATCTCCCAAAGAGGAGAAAGGACTAGGATTTCCTCCAAGGGGAAATCCTTGGTTGGTGGACTCCATTTTCCTCAACCTAAGACCAACGAGGGAATAGTGATGTTATTTCGATTAAAAATAAATTTTATGACGCTTTGACACAACTTGCCTTTTCAATTTTTAAGAGTCGAGAAAAAGCTAAAGATGATTCTAGTCACCTTCAATTTTTAAGAGTCGAGAAAAAGCTAAAGATGATTCTAGTCGCCTTCAATTTTTAATGAGCCTGAAGTGACAAGTGCTCAGATGGACCTTTTCCTTTAAGGAGTCTAAAAAGGAATGAAGGAGACTACTCTGGAAATCTAGACAGAAGGATTACCAAACCAATCGCAAAACTGCAGAATACTTTTTACGGTACGACAGTTAATCTTCCCGAATGCTGTGTTCAATGCATTGCGATTGATAGGGCGGCAGACACAACTTCCTAAGGATAAAGGATATAGCCTATTGTGGTCTCCCAATATATACTCAACGATACATGGGAGCACAAGTCTGTACTGGCACTTGTCGTCTCAAAGAGGAGGAATCACCCAACCTACAATGAAAGCAATAGTTACCAGGCTTTACGACGCCGAAATACGTCTCTAGCCTAGAATTCTAAATGTTGTGCGTTAGGTTCCAAAGCGTTTTTATGTTCATTGAATTTATTTTTACAGTTGATCTTTCTTAAGAAGTTTGCCTTTTAGGTTCACCACGTGATGTAGATATACAATTCCTAAAATGCAATCTAAGATGATAAACAATCGTTTAATCTTCTTTTTGCATTGAAAATCCTAGCTACTAAGGAAAGAGAAGCGGGATTCTTTCGACATAGAGCAGAGAGCACACACTAGATGCACTGTCCTAAATCAAAATCAACAAGCAGTCTAAAATCAAATGCACATGCATGTATTTGTTTTCGCTTTCTTAATGTGTGAATGACAAAAAGAATGCTAATTACAAATCTAAAACATTTCAAGCGACAATACTAACAATTTTCTCTTCAAAAGACGAAATGAAGATAATGACGACACTTTGCGATTTTGAATTGAAAATTGCTTTCGACACTTGAAAAACTATTAATGCACATCAAATACAAGAGTAACAGTGTAATCGACCATCAAGAATAGTATGATTCTTTTCTTTGACTGAAAACGACACTTGCGACACTTCCAAATCAAAAGACGACAGTTTGATTACGCTACTTCTTTGTAAAGGAGGACCGTAAATGGTGAACAATACATAAAAACATTTACAGTTCTTTGTACAATGGAGGCTGAATCATGCAAAGGAAGGGAGTTTCCACAGAGGTATACTGATCACAGACAACAAAACTCCTGAATAAAGCTGAAGGAAGTGAACAAAAAACCAAAATCTGGAAGCAAAAGAAGTCTTAAATGATCATTGCACCTGTAACATAGGGAAAGAGCGATGCATCCCACCTACTACACATGGGAGGTGCGATGCATCCAAATTCCCAGGAGGAGAAGATGCGATGGTCCAGGGACGAGACTTCAACTTGGTTCTTGGTCACAGTTTGCATCTCAGTTCAGGGATTTAGGTCGAGCTAATGATAGTCAGTAAACATATATCACAAGGGCTGATCTAATGAGGCTACTTGAGCCATGACCAGGGCAATTAGGATGTTTGCAAATCAATTGTTCAGTTTATAAACAAAACCTGAAGATAGACTGAAGCAACATTGATCTACTTTGCACTTGCATAGCAAATGCAATTTGAAGGCTAGCTGGCTTGACTTCAGGCTCTGTCTGTCGCTTATAAAGTAAACTAATATAGACAAGAAAACAAGCTATTCACTCCCCAGTGGAGTCGCCATTTTGTTATCATGAAATCTAGTGTCTACGCAGAGCTGATAGTCCCACTAAGACGGGTAGCTATCTTAGAAACAAACAGATTAAAGTTACTTTCGTTTTCCTTTATGAGAAGTATATAGGAGAGGAGCAAAGAATACCAACCTCTACCGTTCGCTTGGTTCCTCGCTTGTTCCTTCTCCTCTCTGATGGATCTTTTCCACTCCTTCCTTGGTTATCCCACTTCAAAGAGTACCTGTAAAGTCAAAGCAGCATAATACCTTCAAAGTAAAAAGATCTACAATCATAAACAATATAGGACCAGATATATATTGACCACACAAATGCATATATCATCAAACATACAAGAATGTGGAGGAAAACTTTTTATTGATATAAAGAATAGAAGAGAGGATTACAACCCATTGATCTGACCCAACGTCATCCTCCCAGCATGAAAGCCCTTCTTCACCTCATGAAAAGCTTAGATCACTCAACATTATGATGTTCGACTAGGAAACCAACATCACTTCCTTACAAGATGCAAAATTCCAGCCTCTGGATCTCTGGGATGAGGGATCCATATATAGATGATTGCAAGGGGGTGAGTAAGCTTCTGGGATTTTGATTAGTGTCCTCTGATAGTTCTTGATTCCACTTGGAGATTCATGATCTCTTACTCATCCCTGGGCGAATTCAGAGAGGTAAGTGTCACAAGAGAAGTTTCTGGAAGATTCCATGCTCATCCACCTTGCAAACTGTCTTTGCCATTTGTCTACTCTCGCCCATCGTACCCTATAGAAGGACTTTTTAGTATGCATCACACCTCCCATGTGTAGTAGGTGTGATGCATCACACCCTGACCATGGAGTAAGTGAGATGATCCAGTTTTGACCAGTTTTGAATAGTTTTTCATGGAGAACTTCTAGGAGATGATGTAATTAGCTCACCTTGTTCCTTTAGGGTATGAAACAACACTTTTAGGGACTTAGAAGCCCTTGGTTTATGGACATATGTGATTGGGGTGGCAGTGCCCAAATATGTCTATAACATATGGTCATTGGCTTCTTCGAGGTATCATATCTTCATTTAAATGTCTTGGATCATGAAATGGTTAAATTCCTCACTTTAGGTCATCGTTTAGGGTATCATTCCATGTCTCATCATGATACCATATGTCAAAACAAAAACATGTCCATCATGTGATTTAGTAGGTAAAGAGAGTTAGCAACTTAGGGAAATAAAAATAAAGTTAAAGGTAATGTTTTATTTCAAATAAGACAATGCTGTAATACACTACCTTGTCTCATCATTTCTTGTAGGGCCAGTTTGCTTCAAAATATTTTTTTGACCAAATGGAGTAGAATTTTACAAAAGTGAAAGAGGTTTTTGTCAATGATAGGCCAAGGAACAAAAACCTCCTTCATTTTATGCACAAGTGTTATGATTGGAAAGAAATTACCAAACTACACTTGCTACGGGAGAGTTGCTACACTTCTAGACAACTTGAATTCAAGACAGTTTTTCAGCAGTTTGGATAAGGTGTCGGCAATTCTTAAGGACTCTATTATGTAGAAGACATCATAATATTTCCAGCCATTGAAATTTCAGCCCAAAAATCCTCAAGAAAGGCAGTCAAAAGTGCTCTGCAAGTTGGTGCTGCGCTTTTGTTAGAGACACCCTATGTTTTGGGAGAGACCTTGGAGAGATCAATTTTCTCCCTACTGGTGTGTCCAATTGCAATCTTGAGGTGTCCATATTGTAGCAGATTTCAAGAGATTTCCAACTAGCTATCAAGTTTGCAATTTGGAGCAGTTTAAGGCGTCCAAAAGCCGGTTGCAAGTTGGCACTGCGTTTTTGGAAGTGGCGCTGTGCTTCTGTGAAATGTGCTGTGCTTTGGCACTACGCTTCTTTCAACTACGCTATGCATAGGATAGAGTGTCCCGAAATTCACCAAAAATCATCCAAATTCAAATTTTAAGCTTGCATTCATGTTTTCTATTTCTCTAATCCATCTTGCAAGGTTTTCAAAATGGAGAAAGAGAGTATTGGCTAGGTAAGCTAAATGGTCATCTAGAGTAGATTCTTGACAAGGTTAGTAGGGACAACCAACTGTTGAGGCACATCGCCCACTGCTACCAAACCAGAAACATGATTTGCAACATCAAGTTCAAGCAAATGCAAAACAAGCTAAAGTAAACCCTAAAAGACAAAAATGAGAGGGATAACTTGGATATGCTTGCTAAAGCATCCATGAAAGAATAATATACCTCATTTGGCACTTATGGACCAATTTTGGGAGTTTTCTAAGCATTTTTGTTTTTTGGTGAAGTTTGGTGCAAAACTCAGAAATTGTACTACTTTTTCCTCAAAGCTTCAAATGACAAGTGGCTTTCATTTTTTGGAAATATGTGGCCTCCTCTCAAAACCCATTTCATCCGATTTCTCAGAAAGGGCTCATATTTTTAGAAAAATGAGAAAAAAGGGATAAAAAATCAACATTCAGCCCCTCTTTTTGACAAGCGCTGTGCTTTTGGAGACACCTTGGGAGAATCAATTTTTGAAGGCCTTCCCATGGCCAATGTTAAAAAATTCAAGATGTTATGGAAACTAGATAGGCAAGGCTAGTTGACCATTCTCTCATATTTCAAATTTTACTTCAGAAAGGCACCTAAAAGTGGCATAAAATTGGGCGTTGCGCTTATGCAATTTTGTGAGTTTTTAATTAAAAATTCCATTGTGTAATTTCTCAGATTTCTAGTCTGACTTGGTCAAAGGTAACTTGATGATGTAAATTCATTAGTTAGAACTCTAGATGATGTAATCATGAATAAATTAGCATGATGGGTTGTTTTTATGGTTAATTAGGCCTCATAAATGAAGTAAAACTCAAATAAAAGTCTAAGAGAAGAGTTTGTTTTTGACCTTCTCACTCTCACTTGTTGGTAGAGAGATTCTTGGAAACTGTTCCACCACTTAGGGATTTGAGCCCTAAAGGTGGGGAAGCTATTTGTTGGAGTCTATATGTATCATTTCTCATTCAGAGAAGGGTTGGACTTCAGAGGAGAGGACTTGTATCTTATGTTTTCACACAGTTAATCAAGGAGCAGTTACAACTATTTTTCAGGGATACATTTGTAGTGAGTTTGTGATGTTGTTTTCTTTCTATGTCAATTTCTTATGAATGAATCCATCTCTTTAAATTTTTTTTTCTTTCCTCAGTGATTTTCCTTACAGTTATATAGGTAGAATTATTTATATTCAAAGCTCTGTTTATGTGGAAAATCATGTCTGTGTATTTCTTCTTCTAGATTAATGAATTCATGGTAATACATGCTCATTATGACATTCTAATCTTTCATACCCTACAATACACTATCCAATTTCTCAGATTAATCACATGACAATGCTATCTTGCTCCTCTTTATGCCTGTTACTGCAACCCTTTGAGACCTTGACCTAATTGCTTTTTCTCATTGTTGGCCTGTGAGGGCCTGACCCAGGTTCAATGTTAGTTAGCCAAACAAATCCCTACACTACTGGCCCTTTCGGTATCAGCCTGCAGAGTGCGGACCAAAGTCTCACCCAAAGCACTATGGGGGGATGCTGGAACAAAGTTTCCGCACCTTGAGATGGTTGTGATGTCAGTTTATTCCTTCTATTCCTGCCTTCACGCAGGTTACTTAGTTATAGGGCTGAGCAGACTAGCCCTCTATTCCGCCCTTCAACACCTCCGTAAAAGGGTAGGATTGACTTATCGCATTAAAAAATCATAGTTAGCACCACGTAAATAGATTTTATTATTTGCGTTTACTTAACCAACATAATTACATACATTCGCAGATCATATAAGCATTATAAATGAAATTCATACATAACATGTCAAGATGCATTAACAAGAACAAAGAGACATGATTTGTAGAATGCTTCTCTTTATTGATATTTTCAAGTAATTACAGACTCTATTAGCCCTACGCACACAACTATAGGGGTTTGCACACTCAACTGTGGACTTCCACCCTAGGCCTCTGCGCACTCAGCTGGAGAGCCTCTACCTACACTACAACCCAAAACTTAGACTTCTTACTTCGGAGCTATGACTATCTGACTCATTACATTACCTCGTGTGTCTCTAAAGCTACTTAGACATTAGCTCTTTTTATACAATCCCATCGTTTGCAAACCATGGGTAGATCTTTTACATCTGAATTTACTTTAGAAAACTAAGGGTGGACAACCCTTTATGACTTATGACATGTTTGTGCTCTGCGACTACAAAATGTGGAGTCTTTACAAGTTTATTACAAAATTTGACCAAAACATGGGCTTTTAGCCCCAAAATTGTCCTTGGCGGATCCCGTTCCCAATAGGCCCCCAACAAAAACATTGTGACTCGCCCTCGAGTCACTCAGCTAGTGCAGAGATCTTTGCGCGAAGCCCTTCTAGCTCGACCCGTATGACTGCAACTTCGGCTGTGCACTGAGCTGCCGCCTGCTTTGCATCTTTGACCACCTGCTTAGTCACTACTCCTGTGCTGTCGGCCTGAAGCTTTTGCTACGTTGCTTGCAGATTCACAAGCTTGCCTTCGATAGATCCTGTCACTGTTTAAGCCTCATCCTACTAGGGCTTTAGTCTTGCCTTCAACACTACTTCTTTATGTAGTGTTGCGTCCACCTGTTCTGTCAGCTGCTTAGCCTCCTGTAGCTTAGCTAGTCTTTGTGTCAGCACGACGGTTTATGCTGTGCCCTTAACCTCAACATAGAATTGCTCTAGCTTGTGTACTTCTGTCTCGAGCCACTGTACATTGGGGTCCTCCTACAAGCTGGTTAGGACCTCAAATGATTGCTCAAACAATTGTGTGCAGTCGACTACTTCACTGTCCACCATGACTACTGCTTCTGTGATAGCAGTTGCCCGCTGTTCCTTCACTTTGGCGGAGTTGAAGGTTGGGCCCTCAACTGTAACTTTTCTATTTGTAGGTTCAACTCCAACTGAACCCACGCCATCTCAATATGAGTGTCATGAACCCTTGTGGCCAGCTTGCGAATGCATACCTTGACTGGCTCCTCCTCTAAAATGGACAACTCTGGGACCATTTGGCATGCCTCCTCAATGACCTGCATAATGTGCTTGCTCTGATTAGTCGCCTCAGTCTCAGCGACGATGGCAACATCTCTCTGTAGTGCCTTCTGCTCGTTGTTGATCTGCTACTCACTGATCACCTGGAGGGCGCGATGCTCTTGGGCCCTCAGCTCTGCAATCACTCCATCTAGAAATAGGTGGAGTGTTTCCAGGTTCAACCCTACTCCCTTTAGGGCACTGACTGTGGGCCTGTCAGCCTCATTCTCCATGGTTAGTGCTCGATCAGGAAGCATTATTGCACTGGAGGCCTTTGTGCGCATCATATCGGTAGGCTTTGAAGTGCCGATAGCTAGGTTGGTAGACATCGTGCTAGCCTGCGACACATGGGTTTGTAGCTCCTACAACCCTATCTGGATAACCCCCCAGATGATCTGCTATTGTTGCTCAAATTCTTGCAGGGTCTCCACAATGACATCCCTCACTGTGTCATCGGTATCAGGCAAGTCACACTTTGTTAGTGTGATAGGGTCCAATGGTGTCTTCGTCACCTTTGATTTCTTCTTGGACCCTCCTTTCTCCTCCTCCCTTGGGTGTTTGATGTGGGCAGACGTCTCCTGAGGGTCCACTCTGTGCTATTTTTTCTCCTCTTCTGTCTCAGGTGAAGGCGAACTTGCGCCTTTGTCAAAGCCTCGTTCTGTCCCACCTATCTGCTTCACTCTCTGTTGCACAGCCTCGTGTTCCGCTTGGGCCTTGTCAGTAGCCTCCTTTTTCCTCCTTTTGGCCAGTTGGGTCATCTTTTGCTTGGCCTCCTCCTTATTCTTCTGCGCGGCAGACTTGCTTCCTCCCATCGCCAAGTCTATTATAATGCGCCACTCTGCAAGTCATTGATTAAGCACCACATCAATAACATCATATATTTCTAGATAAGGCAAGTCATACCACTTTGCGTAAGGTCCTTTTGAGCCCTGATGGATACTCGATGAAATTCTGCTTTAAATTCAGCATAACCCTTCAGGTTGGCCTACACCATAGGTGACAATCGCAGTTTGCGATTCATGGCCATGCGTATGCTCATCTCCATCAAGATCCAAAAGATCTTGTTGTCGCTGACTCACTGCGTGTCCTTGGTCACCCACAATGAAGCATACTTCGCTACTTCTAGGAAAATTGGTGTGATTGAAGGGAACTCGTTGTCATATGGAAGCTCCCACACTATCAGCATAATTGACAGCAAGAGCCACGCGTAGTGGAACGTCTTGTTGGGGTCTATTGCTTCGCGATAGTTCACCAGGAACTCTCTGCAAAGGTAGTATGGCCAGCTAAACTGGAACCCTTTAGCTCATTCGGCTACGAGTGCGACAATAGGCATCGACACCTCATCAATGCAACACTTCCTCATCACCTTCCCTGCTAAGATCTATGTGGCTACCTTCATAGAAGGGTCGCCAGATGCTGGATATAGCGTACCCGCGCAACTTCTTCACCATTTTAAATTTTTCTTTCATGGATTCCGTGAGAGCCTACTTGCCACCTTTTCTGCCAAATATCATGGCCAGATTCTCTTCGGTATATGGCAGTCGCGTTATCTGGTGAATCAATCTATCCATGATGGGTATTGGCTCCTCTAGCCATAGAAACCCATCATGCACCAAGCAAAGCAACTGCTTGATGACCAAAACCGTCACAGGGGTGTGATTATAGTGCGGCACCCAAAGCAGGTTGAGCAACCTTGCCTTGTCTACTCCCTTGAGCCACCTTTGTGGCTCCAATGTGGTCATTCCGGTATTGGTATCAATGATGCGGCACATCAGCTGCTTGGTCGCTAGGTGTGGGAACTTCTCGTGATCTGCCAAGTCTCAATCTTCAAGTTTCAGCAGCAGCACTCGTGCCAAGCGCGGTCTTTCAAAAACAATTTCATCCCGTAGCAGAGGGGTTTCCAAGGGGGTTTTGATTTCATCAATGTCCTTTGGTACCTTGGTCTTGGGCTTGTGCGGAGGGACATACTCTGACAACCCGAGTAACAGGGTTTTCACCCTAGGCTTCAACCTCCTCCACTTCAAATTCCACATCCTCATCGTCCATCAGGATGTCTTCAATGTCTTCCTCCTCCAGCTCCAAATTTATGGCCTTGTATTTCTCCTGCGTGGTGGGTTTCTCCTTGGCGATGCACACACCGGCATGGCAAACTACTTGCCCTTTTTATCCTTCACGGTCTCTTTGGTTTGGGTTGGCTTTGGTCTCGGTGTTCTTAGTGGTTTCGGGACTTCAGCAAGCACCTCAGTGACCTTTGGAGCAACTACTACTACCTCCATCTCAACTTTCGACACTGATTCTTCTACTTCAGTATCTCTAACTTTTGTGGGTGTTGACATGATTTTATGTAAGAACTCTTGTGTTTCCTTCGACAATGTATCAAATACTTTAATGGCTATCAGAAGCTTGTAGTGCTCATGATTCATGTGCACCTTAGAGCTCAACAACTCAATTCTCAAAATGGCAAGTGTTTTTTGCTGGAAAACAACTTGTAATTTATAGGGCATTTTGAATTCAAATCTGACCGTTCCCCCCAAATTCGGTTCATTAACGCCAGATTGGTGGTAAATTTTCAAGGACCTGAGCCATAAATTTCGTCTTAAATGCCAACCTCCCACTCCATTTGGCTACACTTCTACCGTCAAAGCATGAACAGTGACTTTAATGATCACTTTCTGGCTGACCTGCGCGATTTCTCCCTGGGTAGTGCAACTCCCCTCGCGTTGTCGTGGACCCTGTGACACTTCCTTCCTTTGCATAGTCCTCAAATCACGCAGCTCCCCAACCTGGGAAATGTAGTTTATAGTCCTGCGCATCCTTTCAACTTCCTGGAGCGCTAAGATTGTGATACGTTCATCTAGTCACATGTCCGGACCGCCGATGTATGCTTCAAGTGACTTTCATTCACCTTTCCTGGGAAGGGATCTCCATTCAATTTAACCAGTTGTACCGCTCCTCCATCGGTAATCTCCTTAATGACATAGGGCCCTGACCAGTACATTATGAATTTCCATGGAAATTTATCAAACTTACTGTGATATAACAAAACTAGGTCATTTACCTTAAAGGTGTGTAGCTTAATGTGTCGATCATGCCATGCTTTTTTGCGTTGCTTTTGGACCTATTGGTAAAATCCAGCTAGAAATCTCTCTTCCTCGAGTTCATCTAGCTGTGTGAGCCTTTCCTCTAGGGCTCTGCGATCCATCATACATGTGAGCGCCGCTATGTGTAGACTAGGCACAATATATTCCATAGGAATTACCACTTCAACACCATAAACAAGCCTAAAGGGGGTTTGTCTAGTCAACTTCTTGCATGTCATTCGATAAGCCCATAGTACTGCAGGTATGCGCAGGTCCCTATCACTTTGCTAAGCTTTTCAAACCTTGGTCAACGCATTCTCCAACACTTTATTGAATGCTTCCATTGTCCCGTTAGCCTATGGGTGATAAGGCATGCTCTTCTGGTGATATACTTGAAATTCCTCCGTTAGCGCGTTGATCGTCTCATTCAGAAAGTGCGTACCGTGATCACTCATCAAGATATTTGGATAGCCAAATCGTGTCAGTACATACTCAAAGAGGAACTTGGAAGCTTTAGCGCCTGTGTAATCCTTTACAGGATATGCCTCTGCACAACGAGTCAAATACTCCATCGCAGTGATAATGTACCTTGCTCCCTTTTTTCCTTGGGGCTGAATGGTTCCCACAAAATATATCACCCATTTATCAAAGGGTTGTAATGTCATCTGTGGATTCAGAGGCATCTCATCCCTCTGCAATGGCCTACCATTCCTCTGACACACATCACACGCCTTGCAATACGCTTTTGATTCCTGATGGAGGGTTGGCCACCAAAACCATGCATGTAGAATCTTCGACGCGGTCACTCTCCCTGCATAATGTCCTCCAGTGGTGCCCCCATGAGCATCCATGAGGATGCTACTTCTTTCAAACTCAAGTACATATCACTGCAATATCTCATCAACAATGACAGAGAAATCTACCGTGCGTACCACTAATTCCTTATTCTGCTGGACAATGTATCCTTCCGGGGCAGTTCTCGTCATTAGGAAGTGTATTATATCTTCACAATGACCATCCGCGACACATACTGCAAATCGCTGCACGTCGAGCAATCCTTCTTCCAAATTGGTGGGTTCGTCCCCTGTTTCATTGCACGACAGATGGTATGGTCTCACGTTCAGTCATCCAGGCTTCACAATAACTTCAAAATCATACTCCTGTAACAATAAGAGCCACCAACAGATTCACTCCCCCAACACAGGCTTATTAACCAGGTACTTCAGTGCGGAGTGATTTGTATAGATCTTAAAATGGCCTCCCAGTAAGTAGTGCCTAAACTTCTGGAGCACATACACCATGGATAATCCTTCACGCTTGGTGATGGAATAGTTCTTCTTCACCTTGGATGACCTTCTGCTTGAAAACATGATAGGATGGTCCAAGTCTCCTCCACCAGCCTGTGTTAGCACTGCTCCTAGCACTATACATGATGCATCGACATGTACATGAAACTCCTTCTGATCCGGGAAGACTAAAATTGGCACGGTGACCATATTTTCTTTCAATATATCCAAGCTATTCTTACAGTCCTCGTTCCAGCAGAATGTGACATCCTTCATCAAAAATTTCTCCATAGGCATAGTGATCTGGGCATAGCCTTTGATAAAATTTCTATAATATCCCGTATGTCCTAAGTTAGCACGCATCTGTTTCACACTCCTCAGCGCTTCCAAGTTCAATATCACTGCTATCTTCACTGGATATACCATTAGTCCCTATCTGCAAACTACATGACCCAACAGGGTCCCAAAAGGAACACAAAACAGACACTTCTTCAGATTGAGTGCGATCTGGTGTCTTCGACAAGTATCTAGCATTGGGCATAAATTGGCGACATGGCATTTCACCAGCCCAAACAAAATCTAACCATCAAAGTATACTTCTAGTAACTTATGAATAAATTCCTTGAATGCAACAATGATTACGTGCGAGAAAATTGCAAGTGCATTATTCAATCCAAATGAAATTGTGGTGTACTGGAAACAACCCCACTCAGTCGTGAAGGTTGTCTTGTTCCTATCCTTCGCCATGATTTTGATCTGGTGGTACCCTAAGAACCCATCAGTGAAGGAATGTGCTTCCTGGCCACCTACATTTTCCAACACTTCATTAGTGAATGGAGTCAGGAAAGGATCATGTATGTGAGCGTCATTCAGCTTTCTAAGATCCGTGCATATCCTTATTTCATCCTTATGCTTCTTCTCCTGTACCACCATTGGGTTTACCCAGTCAGATTCTCCCATAGGCTCAATGATGCCCGTTATGATCATCTTGTCTAACTCTAAGCAGATCTTCTCCTTATACTTCGGATTGAGACGATAAGGTATTTGCTTAAATGGCTTCACGTTGGGCTTCAATGTGATCTTCATAACACCCAGGTCCTCGATTATCCCCTTTAGATTCATAAACTTGGTAGGGAATAAATCCAAGTATTCGCGGAGTAATTCAACGAACTTATCCACTGTCACATCGTCCCAGTAGTCTCTAATCTTCGCGAATTTGGGTTCTGCCTCTGTACCAATGTTTACCCATTTTGTTTTCAATGATGCAGTTATATCAGGATTCTCAATCTATGGTCCTTCAACCTCGCGATGAACCTCTATTTTTGGAATGTTACTCTTTCGCGGATCCTCATCTTCTTCTTGTAATGCCTCATCAATACAGTCAAACCCATCTTCAAAACTGAATGTCATTATGAATCCCTCATGCAGAATATCCCATTCACCGGTACCATGGCAAAGCTCTGTTTCTACGTACCAATTCATCGAGATGACGTCCAAGGTGTGACAGAATAAGTGCACCCATTTAGGTTGGGGCTTCTCTCCATAAGCTTGAGCCCATTTGGCCAAATGCGCTAGTGGAACGTCTTCCCCATCATACTTGTCTATCATTCGCATCTTTGGCTTCCCAAATTGTGTTCTCATCATCCTCCTACATTTGTGTCAATCATCAAAGCTTCCCTTATGCATACCCCACCATCTTGCAGGCGTAGCGCACAGTGTCCAGTCCAACACCTGGAAGCGCTATTTTTATGGTACCTCCCTCTCAAATGCATCCAAAAAGATATCTACATCATTCAGGCCATCATAAGTAGGAAGATTTCTTACCTCCAATGACACACAGTGTAGTGACCGGGTCATCATGTTACAACTCAGTGTAGTTACTTCATGTAACCGATTCTATCAACGCTCTAACTCTTCATTAGAGTTCGAGGTGCAGGAACTCTCATGATCCCATGTAATTCCTGCATCCATTGTTGGATTCAACCAATCTTGGTTTCACACTGTTATCTTATAGATACAGTCCATATCGTCGTCGCTCTCATAATCGTAGACTAGTTCAGTGTAGCGATCCTTCAGCAGGATCTAGGGGTACTATTACGCATAGCGA
Organism: Pinus taeda; assembly: GCA_000404065.3. Taxonomy (NCBI): domain Eukaryota; kingdom Viridiplantae; phylum Streptophyta; class Pinopsida; order Pinales; family Pinaceae; genus Pinus; species Pinus taeda. The sequence continues at coordinate 42,965 of APFE030023109.1, read as the reverse complement.
TTTCTTCTCAAATATCATCTTTCACTTCTTTAGGTTGATTACCTTGTTCATATTAGTAGCCCAATTTTTGGGCATGGAATCCCCCCACAAAATTTTTTGGGGCTCAAAGCCTAAGTTTTGGTCAAATGTTTTGTAAGACTCCGCAAATTGCAAGCGCAGAGCATGAAGTAGAGGTTAAGTCATAAGGCTGTCTGCCCTAAAGCAATGTAATGCAATGTAAAGTCATGTCTGCCTACCCATGGTCCGCGGACCATGGGATTGTATAAATATAGTGAGGCTCTAAGTTGTAAAGATAGCGAAGGAAAAAGAGAGAAGATTACGAATGGCTCGAGCTTAGAGTAGGATTCTAAGTGTATTAGGTCGTAGTAGTAGGAAGAGGCTCTGCAGCTAAGTGCACAGAGGCATAGTAGAGTCCGCAGTTGAGTGCGCGGAACCCTCCAGATGAGTGCACAGGGCAGTGTTGAGTCTGTAATTGGGATTGAAGATTAATAAAGAGAAGTTGATTCTTATTTATGTGTATTTGTTGTACATTTCCTTCTTTACGGTTGTGCTAGTTTATTTATCGCGCACACTGATATGATTGCTGAATAAGCTGTAATAACCATTGATCTTACATGCACAAGTTAAGTAATAAGATAATAATAGATTAAATAGCAAGGAACTTGGGTATTATATGGGTTGCTCCCCGACTAGGGCTACGCGAAAGCAGCACCACAAGTTGCGAAGGGATAGCAAGTGCGTGTAGCGACGGGTCAGACCGCGGACCTCCAGAAGCCCATTAGACATCCCCAGGGTGCGGAAACCTGGTTCTAGAACCCTCCCATACTACTTCGGGTGAGACCTCAGTCCGCGCTCCGCGGACTGTTGCTGAAAGGGCCAGTAGTACCAAGATTGGCTTGGCTAAATCACCTCTGAACCTGGGTCAGGCCCACACAAGCCAACACCAATCAATTCCCATGAGCGTAGGATAGGGGTTGCTATCATCCAATATCTCTATTAATTTAAAGTTATCTAGCGCGCTCTCACCTTTAATATCTATAGTCACCCCCTGCAGCCGCCCCATGGGGATGATCTTTTGCTGGTTCTTCATCCTTAGCTGAATCAAAGACCATTGCAGCGTGGGTGTTATAGACATATTTGGGCACATCAACCCCAAACTTATATGTCGATAAACTAGGGCTCATCAACCCCTAAAAGAGTTGTTTCATACCCTAAAAGAGCATAGTCATCTGATTACATCATTCCCGAAAAGTTCCACCTGAGAAACCATCTAGAAATGGCCTAAACTAAAGCATACTGACTGCTCCACTGGCAAAGTGCGATGCATACTGAGTGGTACACTGCCAGGGTGTGATGCATACTGAGTGGTACACTACCAGGGTGTGGTGCATACTGATTAGGCCTTCTATAGGGTGCGATGGGTGAGGATGGACAAATGTCCGAGATATTTTTCTAGGTGGTTGCTCATGGAATCTTCTAGAAACTTCTCCTATGCCACTTGCCTCTCTGAATTTGCCCAGGGATGAGTAAGAGATCCAAGAAATATCCAAGTGGAAACAATTGTAACAAGTGGAATGACACTAATCAAAACCCCATGGATGACTCACACCCTTGCATACATCTATAAATGGATCCCTCATCTAAGAGATCTAGAGGCTGGAGTATTGTAAATTGCAAGGAAGTGTTGATAGTTTGTAATTGAGGAAAGAGTATTGTATTGTTGGTGTGATCTTGCTATTTCATGAGGTGAAGAGGGATTGAAGCTGGGAGGATGATGCTGGATTAGACAACTGGGTTGTAATTCTCCCTTCTATTAATAAAGTTCTTCAAGTTTTCTTCCATATGATTGTGCAATTGTGAATGTTATCATTTGCGAATGCTATCATTTGTTCATGATACATCTGATTTTGTAATGTTTATGTTGTAATAGATCACGATGCTTTGACGATTCTTTGTTATTGTACTTGTGCAGGTACTCTCCAAGCAGGTTAAGTATGGAGGGGAGTTGCAAGCTTGGTCAAGGGGGAGAGAGAGCAAGATAGGGATTAAGCGGAAGTTCTAGGTTGGTTCCTTATCTTTCTCTTATCTATTACACATAGAAGAAATCATTTAATTTCTTTAAACTGTTGTTTCTAGGGTAGCTACCAAACCTAGAGGGCTAGTCATTTGACAAGACACTAGTTTTCCTAGCAATAGTGGGTCTCCCGATTCGTTCCGAAGTCTGCTTTGGTAGGACATTCGCATGTAAACCCAGGTCCAAGATAACCTGATCCATTTCATACTCTCCTATCTGTGCAGTTAGTCTCATCTCCCGTCCCGTCCTTGTTTTATTCTTACTAATCTTTCGTACTATGCGTGGCTCGCCCGGAGCGTTTTCGACACATTTATTTATAAGCTACTATAGCCCCTTCAAAACTTTGCTATGGCGCAGTAACTTCATGCAGGTCTCCAAGAAGGTTGTAAACATAGAAGGGTCCATCTCCTGATTAAGCTTATCCTTGCTCCCTGAGGTGGAAGCCTCAAGGAATCTCTTCTTCCCTTCCATGAAGGTTTCACATGCACACTCCAAATCGAACTCAACCTCCTTCGCCGGAGCTTTACGAACCCAAGTATTGTCTTCAGGCTATTTCCCTTGTCATCTCCTATTGTGATTCCACTTGAAAGCACTATATTCACATTCGGATCCTTTTCCTGTGGTTCAGACCTCATCATATGCAAGTTCTGAGTCGACAGAGGTGGTAGCTCCCCTTTGTCACGTATCCTTGCTATTAGCATAGGATAGTCTTCAGTTTCATGATCAAATAGAGTGAAATACTTGCATGATGGATGTGACGGGTTAGTGAAATCATAGGCATAGTGTCCAGGTCCCCCAAAATTGTAGTAGATCAACTGTCCTCGACCTCTGCCAGGTCCTCCTCTGCCTTGGCCTCTTCTGTGCCCCTGAAAGCCTGTCCGCGCCATCCCCGCGCTCTAGTCAGGGGGTTGCATTTCTCCCTGGACCCTATATGCAGGAGTTTTATCCATCACCAATTCATAACTTCTGCAATTATGCTCATCATGTCCTACTGACCTATAGAAGTTGCAGAACAATTGTTGTGGCATTTGTACAAACTTCTACAACAAATGGTAGTTATCCGTAGCATTCTTTCCTGCTACCTGACATATAGCGCACCAACAATGCAGGCCATGTTCTCGGTCCTCCTTGAGCTTCTAGCGTTAAAGGCATCAGTCCCCCTCCTGCAATATAGTTCGCAAAGATAGGGAAATGGTCTTTGTGATGCCCCTGACCCTTGCATTTCAAGCACCATACCTCTTCATGCACCTCTGGTCAAACTTTTCTGTCCTACTTCAAACTTTTCATCTCGAGGCAAAGGTTTTTCAACTGCGCATGGATCTGCTGAAACCCCAGATTTGGATCTTGCATTGGTGTTTCATGTAGCCTTATGGAAATCTCCAAGGCCTCCGCCTGAGTTGTTATCTTCTATTGCAATAGTGAATACCTTAAGTGTGGTAGGAGCGAAGCCACAAACCATTCGCAATGCTACCTATCTGTCAAGTTCATATTAGCTTCACAGATTTTATACTTTAGTCTCTGATCTAATTCCCAAGGTGTCTCGCCTGGTTGCAACACGATTTTCTTGAACCCCATAATCGATTGAGCCTCAGATTTAGACCTACTGAATTCTCTATTCAATGATGTTTGGATGTCTACCACTCCATCATTTAGGTTATCATTAGAGTAATTGATATACCAGGTTAGCGTGCGATCCTACAGAGAACTAACCAATGTCGCCTTCTTCATGTGATCATCTATAACACCCTGATCTTCCCATACAACTTTCACAACAAACCAGTATTGGTTTGGGTCCTCATTTCCCAAGCCTTTGAACAAAGGTAGCTTCACTGAATTTTCCATACTGAACTGTGGTGAAGGTGGAAGTGGTACGGGTGAAGTTGTAGGCAATGGTGGTGAAGTTGGAGGTGGTGTGGGTGGAGGTGGTAGTCGTGGGAATCCTTTTCTTATTAATTGAATAGCAATTCACAGAGAAGCCTACACTATCCCTTCTTCATCACCTCACGAAGGTGAAATCAATGGACTATATTTAGGACCCTTTTTTCCTTTGTTCCTATAATTTTTTCTGCTTCGTGTAGCTACCAACATCAAGGTAGCTTCATAACCCTCTTTTCTCCAAATAACATTTTAATCTAGGTATTCAAATATTTCAAGTACTTACCTCATGGTCCTTTGAAAAAATGCTGCTCCGCCTCGCTATAGATGACTGAAGTGTCAACTACGAATTTAGTCACGAATCCTCCTATGACGTGATTGACCCAATGATCGACAGTGTGGGTGATCTTATCCTCAAATGCTTCCAATTTCTGTACTAGTTGTTGTGTCCAAACAATAGGACCATCAAGTTTCCACCTTCCTTGGCTATCTGCTAGCTTCGCAATCCACTTGTATAGCTCAACCGGAAAGAATTAGAAGAAGATCTCGTGGATCTTTGTATATAGGTACCTGTCCAACCACTAGTCCTTTGTCAGTCACGGGTTTCTATTCTCTTATGCCACGAATTCGTGGATATTCCTATCCAACCAGTCTTTGATCTCTTTCTTAGTCAGATTCCACTGATACGACATCACACATATGTTATGCAGATTCCGATCCTAGCAACAGAACCATTTGTTGTCTTGAGGGGGCCTGACCCAGGTTCAATGTTACTTAGCCAAACAAATCCCTACACTACTGGTCCTTTTGGCATCACCCACGAAGCGCGGACTAAAGTCTTAGCCGAAGTAGTATGGGGGGATGCTGGAACCAAGTTTCCGCACCCTCAGATGGTTGTGATGTCGGTTTATTCCTTCTATTCCTACCTTTACGCAGGTTAGTTATAGGGTTGGCCAGACTAGCCCTCTATTCCACCCTTCAACATCTCTGTGAAAAGGTAGAATTGACCTTCGCAGCCCTAACCTGTGGCTCAAGTACTTTCTTGCTACTATGGCAGCGTACCATGTAGATTCCCAAACTAGTCTAAGTGTCTTACTTATCGCATTAAATAATCATAGTTAGCACCAGGTAAACAAATTTTCTTATCTTTGTTTACTTAACCAACATAATTACATACATTCACGCATCAAATAAGCATTATAAACGAAATTCATACATAAAATGTCAAGATGCATTAACAATAATAAAGAGACAAGATTTGCAGAATGCTTCTCTTTATTGATATTTTCAAGTAATTATAGACTCTATCCGCCCTGCACACAAAGCTACAAGGGTCCGTGCACTCAGCTGCGGACTTCCACCTTAGGCCTCTGCACACTCAGATGTAGATCCTCTACCTACGCTACAACCTGAAACTTTGACTTATTATTTCGAAGTTATGACTAGTTGACTCACATTACCTCGTGTGCCTCTAAAACTACTTAGAGCTTAGATCTTTTTATACAATCCCATGGTCCTTGGACCATGGGTAGATCTTTTACAGCTGACTTTACTTTACAAAATTAAGGACGGATAACCCTTTATGACTTATGACACCTTCGCATTTCACGACCACAAAATGCAGATTCATTAAAAGTTTATTACAGAATTTGACCAAAACATGGGCTTTTAACCCCAAAACTGTCCTTGGGGATCCCATTCCCAACACTCATCCTTGGTCCAGCAAGTCAAAAACCCCAAACTTTCAAAAAATCATATAAAACTATTTCATCTAGCCTAGAATCCATTTCTCTTCCAGTCATTGACTGTGAAAATCTTAGAGAGATCCCTTTCTAGTTTAGCAGGGCTAGCTAGGAACTGCAAGTGGCTTGAAGTTACCTCTTTCGATCTCCTCCTCAGCCTGGGACATTATAGAGGATAAAATTTTGGCATCGTTGTCAGGGAATGAAAGATCATATCTTCCCTGGGAAAGAATGACAAGGATCAGATCAGATTGTTGATGGTGAACAATAATCAGACACAAGAAAGGTTGCATCTTTCACCTAGCGACTCCAGTGTTGAAGAATCCAAAGGTTTAGAATTTTCATGGCGACTCCACTATTCAAAAACTGGTAGTTTGAAGAAATTCTTGGTGACTTAACTATTTTCAAAATGGATTCAACTACTTGAAGGTATGCTCCTATGAATCGTGCTCATATTCGTGGTTTTATGAATAATTCCTTACATAGATTGGCAAACTAATTTGCCCAAATTCATAGATGGAAATGAGAATGAGGCTATTCTGAATCTAATTAAATTTCATTGGCATATAGATAAGCTCGGGATTAACTTTCATGATGATTTTTTGATGAAAATTTTTATGGATACCCTAGAAGGAAAAGCAAGATCATGGTATGAAGGTTTGAAACCAGGTAGCTTATTCTCTCTTAAAGAATTCCACACAACATTTTTTGAGTTTTATGGAAAATCTCATCATTCATTCTTGTTATTTTGAAGATCGTTGTGAATCCTGTAAAAATTTCATTCAATATCTTGAAGAGACTTTTGGTGATGAAGAATGTTTAGATTATGATATCATAGTGGCCCTTTATGAATGTTCTTCCCCACAGAAAATAACATAGATTAACTTATTTGATACAAAGGATCATTCACAACACACATCAACTTCTTCTTTGCTTGAAGATGAAACATATCTGTATCCTAATAGTCAAGAATAAATTGGCCCAAGACAGGATTTTGAAATTGCATGTACATAAAAATTAAGCAGTGAACCATCTTATGACATTGATCATCTACTTTTGCAAAGTAATAGTGAACAAGAAGTTGTTTTCCTTGATTCTTGTGATAGTCAAATTGATATTCTTCCCGTTGAAGCACATGAGGAATCAAATATACTTGAAGTGGTTTCTGCATTTAAAGTTTTCCCTGAGCATCCAAAACCTGTCTTTTGGTTGAGAAGTATGAAGAGAGTCATTCACTTGTTTTTCCAGATTGTTCTTTCTCTAAGTTTTTATTTCAAGATCAGGTTTGTAAAGACCAAGATGAGCTGTTTGATGAAATGCATGAACAAGGATCTGAAATACTATTCAAAGAGTAGATTCATACAAATAATAATTTTGAACTGGCATTTGTGGAGGTTTCAGACAATGTAATTATGGCAGAGAATAGTCATCAAACATTGCAAGTAGATTATGAAGAGGATAATAATGAAAAAGAACAAGCTATTTTAGATCCTATGAGTGTACACATTAGCACTATGTTTCTCAAACAAAGTCCTCTTTCCAATCATCAGGTAAAGGTAATTGAGCATATCATTGAACAATCATTTGCTGATTTGCAGCAGTCTTATGATCCACAAGAACATCTCCAAAAAACATGTTCTTCCATGATTAAATATCAATCAGATTTAAATGATGAAAGCCAAGTTTTATTTCATGATTCTAATGATGAGTTGGAGCGACCTTGCCAACTTCTATGTGATCTAGTTAATGATGAATACATCCTTGTTGCTTATGATCTTGCTGATGTATTTGATGAAATTCAAGGAAATTTGGAGCCCTTATCTATTGTGGATGATGATAATGAAAAAAAGTTTGCTCTCATTCCGTTTGATGGGAATCAGTTTCAACATTTAAACAAACTAGCATTGTGGAATAAGGTTTGTTTTATTGCTTTAATCATCTAGAAGATCTTATGTTGCATGATTTTCATGATCCTTTGGTAAGTTTAATGCAGTCATCAGTAGAGGAAGAATTTTCTAAGTTTTTCAGTACATATGTTGGATCCAGTGGAAAATTTGAGTTGCCACTTTATTTTTCCTTCTGCCTGAAAAAGGAAAGTACGAGAAAAATTCAAATATGTAGCCATTTGTTGGATTGGTTACACTGGAGGGATCGTTACACATGTTTGTATATACATCTTCAGCAGATGGGCAGTTATCATTTGGATTTGAAGCCCGAGGTGAAGGCCCTAAGATCCTGATGGTCTACTACCATAACTAAGTTCAGTCAATATGTTTTGTTTATAGTAAAGTAAGTTAGTCAGTCAATTTTCAGTTTTGAGTTTGGTCTTTGCATTTTGACTCCATGCCCAATGGATAAGGCTACTTAGTCTATGATGTTCTTGTGATCCGAGTTGACTCAACTCCCAGATTTAACCAAGATATTTTGATTTCGTGATGTGATTAGAATTGCATTTAAAATAACATAAAGGAACATAGGTGCATGTTGTAAAGAAGAAGGAACATGACAAGAATCAACAACATAAGATGCAAGACGTTGATAATGGAGTTCGTCTAATAGGGACTACGTCTCTGGGGCCCGATGTCAATATGATGTAGGCTGCTGCATTAAGTACTAGAAAGGGTGATGATGTACATGCATGTGTTTTCTATATCATACAAGGAATATGCCCTCATGCAGGAGTGACTCCAAGAGATGTTCTATTGTAGGAAGTCTCATTCAAAAAAGGACTCCTATCAGCATGCCATAATTTCACGTATGTTAATAATGAGCATCCTGCCAACATGACATCAAAGGGATCTCAACTCAAACATACATGGAAACACATGAGTATCCCATAAACATGGCGACAAAGGGATCTCAATCAAAACATGATAATAAGTACATCTCACATCAAGAATAAAACAAGATCATCTATACAACACAATGAATCTGAAGCAAAGAGATAAAGAAGTACATGATCACACTGCATATACCTCACATCCAGAAGTTTTCTGAAGAAGAGGATGATAAAATTCTGGATCTGGCTACATCATCAATCTCGTGGCATCGAATCTCATGGAAACGACTACTCGCACATTGAATGCTGACACCTGCACTCCACTTTGAAAGGTGGCCTAAAAATGGAATGGTCAAATGGAAAATCTGGTTGCACAATAATATTTGTGGCGTCAAATAGTGTAAAATCGATTGTCAAATTTATGAATTCTGACAAAGTGAAAATCTGGGGCTACAAGAATCTTTTAGATTGCCCCTAGATTCCTCAAAGAATCCCTCCTCTAGGTCATCTGAAGATCTATTGTTCAGGTCAAAATTTTGTCTGTGCCATTAGGTTCCCTATGAAATTTTGAGAAAAAATGAGTATGAAGTTGGCTGCATTTTGACTCTGGCGAATTTCAACCTCTAATGAATCTGGAAGATTACCTCAAGATTCTTGAAGATTTTCCTCCACTGGGAATCTGTAAATCCACTGCTCAAAAGGTGAATCCGACCTCGCCATTGCATCCCTTGCAAAAATCTGAGAAAATTGATTATAAACTTGGTTACATTCTGATAATTTTTTTTTACCTCACAAGGAATCTTAAGATTCCTTAAAGAGTCTACATGAGAATATTCCCTGGAATATTCTAGGAATCTACCTCATTTTCTGTGCCCAGGGTGGACCCCCTTTGCATTGCCACACCTTCGTTCCGTCTCTCTTCCATTCGGTGCTCCGTTCTTCGTCCTCAAATCCGCTCCTCTGTTCGGTTCCCCCATCGAATGTTGAAATGAGCTTCATATATAGACATTGTGGCGAAGTTAACAAGAGAGCCCATTTGGGCTATTGGTGGCATCATAATTTAGTAGGGTGAAGGTCTCATGGTCAAACCTCTGCCGTGCCAGTTCAACAAACTTTAACGTTAAACACTTGTTTTGGGATGACATTTACAAAACTTTTTTTGGCATGGTTATGTATTAAATGGGTTGGTTGGGGGTGTTTTAAATATAATGCATATGGTTATGGTATAACCATACCATACCCACTAACGGTGGGTTGTGTATTAAATGGGTTGGTTGGTTTTTGTTATGGTATTATAACCATATTAAACCAATATATTTTGTTATATATGGCTCCCACCATAAATGGTTTCTAAACAAATCATGCCACCAAATAAGTGGTTGGGTTTCATATTTAATAATAACCATTATAACCATGGCATATGGTTATATTATATGATTTTTTTGGATTTTATGATAAGCTTAAAATGATTTATTTTGTTTTATATGATTTTTTTCATATTAAATGATTTGATTTGTTATGGAATTTTTTAATATTATTTTCTTGTTTTTATTTTGTTTTGTTTGTTTGTTTGTTATATTTTTTGTGCAGGGTTAAGAGAAAATGATAGCATGCCATGTGTCAAAATTTTAGTACATAAACTTAGTGGGTCTCACCTACTAATTGGGATGCCATGTGGCGCACTATGGGCCTCATTTTTTCCCTTTGTCATGTCAAACTTTGAATAGCTCTATCTTTTGCATACGAGCTTAGTTTGACAAACCGTTAACACCATTGTGATCAGGACGATGAGATCTACGCTCTGGTCCTAGTTCGACAACATTATGATCACTTTTATTTTTGACCCTTTCTGATTCCTCTTGGACTTCTGCATGTGTTTGGAGCCACCTGGGTTAATCCTTCCCACTAAGAAGATTTTGGTCTCCAAAAGCATGAAAATAATTTTCCACTTCTTTGTACCCTTCTTGCACTTACAAGTATATGATAAGTCACCCTTCCTTCTCCTCCACCTTTGTCCTTCGAAGCCATGAGAAATGAGCCAACACTTGCAACCTCTGCAAACCTGTAGTACAATTCTGCAAATTACATGTTGAATCTACATGACCAACTAATGATCCAAGCATCCCATACTTGGCACGAGTTTATAACACATACTCGATGGTCAAGTTTACATCAAAATGAAAACAATACCCCACCTATGAAAACAAGGCCAACATATCATTGTTGCTTCAACAAGTGATGGAAAACACATCATCAATGCAACACAAGATTTACAAAGATAAGGCCAAACACTATTTTTGCTTTGACAAGTGATGGAAACACAACATCACTTTCACAGTTTAAAAATGCAACACAAAATAAGACCAGACATCATTGTTGCTTAACAAGTGATGGAAAACACATCATCACTTTTTTACATTTTAAAATGCAACAAATGATTTACAAAAGCATCACCATGACAAGCTAACTTATCTAGAAACCGTTTTTCACTTATCGATGTGAATGGGTCATCCCCCTATGGTGGTTTTTCTTGTCAAACAACTGCTTCACTTGGTTCATGCACCGACATTTTGTCTTTAAGGCGCTGCTCTAGATAGAGCCTCCAACATGTGGCTCTTTGATGGCCACTTCTGTCGCAATGGTTGCAATAGGTCTTCTTCCTCCAGATCTACTTAACATGTTTCTTTGCTTGCTGTTGAGAGGGTATTTCACACCTCATCCTTTTGTGTGCTACTATTCTTTTCCAACACTTAGCAAATGTATGGTTATGTAATCCACAAAAGGTACATGTTTTTCAATTCCTTGATTTATGTCCATCATTAACAACATGATTATAATTGAAATGAACATTCGAATAGCGAGACTGGTTATACCTTTCCTTGTTGTCTCTGGTGTCATTATGGCGATGAGAGCTTGTCTCAGCTCTTTCCCTACAATGGGCACTGCACTGGGATGATGGGGATGTGTTTCCATCATTCTATTTCCTCAACAATTTTGATGATGTCTCGGAAGAATCTGACACCTTCGAGCATTCTCCTTCTGTGTATCCCAAGCCTGCAAATTGAGGTCTTTGCACAACATCTAATGGTTGAGCTATGCCTTGGTTATTAACACCAAGTTCTTCTTCCTCCTTGTACCTCATCCTGGTAAGGAGCCTCATGTTTTTCCCTGTAATTGGTATATCCACATCTCCAACATAAATCATACTATGTGAAGACGAAAATGAAAGGAAATCAACATCTTTTACCTCCACGGTCGAGTTGCAAAGAATTGATGAGAGCTTCTCATCATTTGTTGTTGGTGGTTCGCTGGATGTCTTGGCACATTCCCCAACTTCCTTTCTGACATACCCAAGTCCTTCCTGACAGGGTAATTCCTCTACTTTGGTGGGGTTGACAATGCCTTGGCCATTAATGCCCAAGCCTTTCCCTTCATACCCATTTTTCTTCAGTAGTTTGGAGCCAATTCCTGTGGTATGATTTTCAAAAACAGCGAAATCATCATCAGGAAACATACATGAATTTAGAGAACTACTTTTTACCTCACATGGGTCATGCTGCAGCTTCTCCAAGGCCTTGTCCTTAGCTTGCAACCGTTGTAGAAAACTCTATTTTTCCTCTTTCTCTTCATGTAGAAGCATCTTCAATTCAACATTCTTTGTTTGAAGATTTTGGTTGTTGTGCTTCAGTTCTTCCAGGGCCTCTTCTGTGGCTTGCAACTGAACATGCAATCACTCCTTTTCCTTTGTCATTTTTTTGTAGAGCTTCATACATTATTTCCACCTTTTGGGAAATTTTGAGCATGGTCTCGTACATTGCTTTATCATCCTCCATGATTGCACATTCCATTGTTCATGCTCATAATTTACATCCACACAAAGACTGCTCTAATACCAAACTTGATGCGAGTTGACTCAATTCCCAGATTTAACCAAGATCTTTTGCTTTCGTCATGTGATTAGAATTGCATTTAAAATAGCATAAAGGAACATATATGCATGCTGTAAAGAAGAAGGAACATGACAAGAATCAACAACATAAGACACAAGATGTTGATAATGGAGTTCATCTAGGAGGGACTACGTCTCCGGGCCTTGATGTCAAGATGGTGTAGGTTGTTTCATTAGGTGCTAGAAAGGGTGATGATGTACATGCATGTGTTTCTGTATCATACAAGGAATATGCCCTCATGCAGGAGTGGCTCCAAGAGATGTTCTGCTGCAGGAAATCTCATTCAAAAAAGGACTCCTATCAGCATGACATAATTTCACGTATGTTAATAATGAGCATCCCATCAACATGGCATCAAAGGGATCTCAACTCAAACATACAAGGCAACACATGAGTATCCCATCAACATGGCGACAAAGGGATCTCAATCAAAACATGATAATAAGTACATCTCACACCAAGAACAAAACAAGATCCCACATCAAGAATCAAACAGGGATCTATAAAACACAATGCATCTGAAGTAAAGAGATAAATAAGTACATGATCACATTGTATATACCTCACATCAAGAAGTTTTCTGAAGAAGAGGATGATAAAATTCTGGATATGGCTGCACCATCAATCTCGTGGCGTCGAATCTCATGGAAATCACTGCTCGCACATTGAATGCTGACACCTGCACTCCACTTTGAAAAGTGGCTGAAAAATGGAATGGTCAAATGGAAAATTTGGTTGCACCATAAGATTTGTGGTGTCGAATAGTGTAAAATCAACCTTCAAATTTATGAATTCTCACAAAGTGAAAATCTGGGGCTACAGGAATCTTTTAGATTCACCCTAGATTCCTCAAAGAATCCCTCCTCCGAGTCATTTGAAGATCTGTTGCTCAGATCAAAATTCTATTTGTGCCATCAGGTTCCCTGTGAAATTCTGAGAAAAATGAGTATGAAGTTGGCTGCATTCTAACTTTGGCGAATTTCAGCCTCTAAGGAATCTGGAAGATTCCCTCAAGATTCTCGAAGACTCTCCTCCACTGGGAATTTGAAAATCTGCTGCTCAAAAGGTGAATCTAACCTCGCCATCGCGTCCCCTGTGAAAATCTGAGAAAATTAACTGTAAAGTTGGTTACATTTTGATAAAAAGAATTTTTACCTCAAAGGGGAATCTTAAGATTACTTAAAGAATCTGCATGAGAATATTCCCTAGAATATTTTGGGAATCTGCCTCATTTTCCGTGCCCAAGGTGGACCCCCTCTGTGCTGCCACACCTCCATTTCGTCACTCTTCCATTCGGTGCTCTGTTCTCCATCCTCAAATCGGCTCCTCCGTTCGGTTCCCCCATCAAACGTTGAAATGAGCTTCATATATAGACATTGTGGCAGAGTTAACAAGAGAGCTTGTTTGGGCTGTTGATGAATCATAATTTAGGAGGGCGAAGGTCTCATGGTCAAACTGCCGCCCTGTGGGTTCAACAAAATTTGGTATTAAACACTTGTTTTGGGATGCAGCGGTTACAAAACTTTTTTTGGCATGGTTATGTATTAAATGGGTTGGTTGGGGTTGTTTTAAATATAATGCATATGGTTATGGTATAACCATAACATACCAGCTAACGATGGGTTGTGTATTAAACGGGTTGGTTGGTCTTTGTTACAATATTATAGCCATATTAAACCACTATATTTTGTTATATATAGCTCCCACCATACATGGTTTCTAAACAAATCATGCCACCAAATTAGTGGTTGGTTTTCATATTTAATAATAACCATTATAACCATTATAACCATGGCATATGGTTATATTATATGTTTGTTTTTGGATTTTATGATAAACTTAAAATGATTTATTTCGTTTTATATGATTTATTTCATATTAAATGATTTAATTTGTTATGGAATTTTTTAATATTATTTTCTTGTTTTTTGTTTTGTTTGTTTGTTTTTTTTTTGTAGGGTTAAGAGAAAATGCTAACATGCCATGTGTGGAAAGTTTAGAGGGCTATTTGGTGACCACATAAACTTAGTGGGTCCCACTTGCTGACTGGGATGCCATGTGGCACACTATGGGCCCCGTTTTTTCCCTTGTCATGTCAAACTTTGAAGAGCTCTATCTTTCACATACGAGCTCGGTTTGACGAATCGTTAACACCATTGCGATTAGGATGACGAGATATATGCTCTGGTACTAGTTTGACAACATTATAATCACTTTGATTTTTGAACCTTTCTGAGTCCTTTTGGCCTTCTGCATGTGTCTGGAGCCACCTGGATCATCTTGTCACCTCCAAGGAGCTTCCATCCCCATCTGGAGCCAATATTAGTGTCAGTTAGTTTAGCCTATCACCAGTGATCAAATATGCTCTTACAAGGTGTTGTTAGGGTGTCAAGTCAAATTTTTGTCATTTCAGTGAATCTTCAAATAAAAATTTGGTCACTCGCTATTGTGTCTAGGTCACTACTGCTCCCTTGACTTACTCATGGTCTTCATCACTCATCATGGTCATTGTCTTATTCGAGGTATCATATCTTCATTTAAATGTCTTGGGTCATGAAATGGTTAAATTCCTCATTTTAGGTCATGGTCTAGGGTATCACTCCATGTGTCATCATGATACCATATATCAAAACAAAAACATGTCCATCATGTGATTCAATGGGAAAAGGGAGTTAGCAGCTTAGGGAAAGAAAAATAAAGGTAAAGGTAATGTTTTATTTCAAATAAGACAATGCTGCAGTACACTATCTCGTCTCATCATTTCTCATAGGGACAATTTGCTTCAAAATATGTTTTTGACCAAATGGAGAAGAATCTTACAAATGTCAAAGAGGTTTTTGTCAATGATAGGCCAAGGAACAAAAAATTCCTTCATTTTATGCACAGGTGTTATGATTTGAAAGAAATGCCCAAACTACACTTGCTACGAAGAGTTGTTGCACTTCTACTTGACTTCAAGACAATTTTGTAGGGCTTTGGAGTAGGTGTCGGTAGCGCTTAAGGACTCTATTGTCTAGCATAACTCATAATATTTCCAACCATACCACTTACAGCCCAAAAATCCTCCAGGAAGGCAGTCAAAAGTGCTATGCAAGTTGGCATTGCACTTTTGTTAGAGAGACCCTCCATTTTTGGAGCAACCTTGGAAAAATCAAATTTTCTCCCTGATGGAGTGTCCAAATTACATTCTTGAGGTGTCCTTATTGTAGCAAACTTCAAGAGCTTTCCAACGAGCTATGAAGTTCGAAATTTGGAGCAGTTGAAGGCCTCCAAAAGAGGGTTGTAATTTGGCACTGCTTTTCTTAGAGAGGTGTTGTGCTTTTGTGAATTGCATTGTGCATAGGACAAAGTATCTCGAAATTCACCAAAAATTGCCCAAATTCAAAATTTAAGCTTGCATTACTGTTTCTATTGCTCTAAGCCATCTTCAAAGGTTTCCAAAATGGAAGGAGATTCTTCACCATCAGAAAAGAGAAAACATCATAAAGGAGTGAGGACTATGAGGTATGAGCCCACAAACTGCAATGATATCAACTCTTCACCATTCATTAGACATATCTTTGAGGATGTTAGTTGCCTAGCGTTTTGTCATAGAGTGAGTGAAGTAGGTTTTCATGAGAATCTCCCTAATTGGATTACCACCAATCTGAAAGGAGAAAAAGGCACTATAGCAAGGATTGAATTTACATTCTCAGTAGCTGCCATCTCTCTTGCCACAAGGATACCTAATCATGGGGAGTATTGGTTCAAAGGCATGAGCCTAGATCTTGAACAATACAAACCCTTATTAAAATCACTCTACAAAGAGGCTCATTCAAACATGATTCCATTCAAATTCCTATTGGAAAAGTATTCACCACTGGTGAAGGTTGTAATGAAGTTTTTCACATGTGAGGGGGGATTTTCCAGATTGTATCAAGACCACAATATGCTGCTAATGCAATTCACATCTGTGAAACCTATCAAACTGTGTAACTAATTTTGTATAAGTCTTATAAAAATTTCTGAGAAGGTGAAAATTAAAATTAAAGAGCACTAACCTAGCCTGTTCCATCACAGTTTGATAAAGGTTGCAGTCCTCCATCAGTTGACAGAAAAGAACATGGCATGGGATACCCTGATTGAAAGAGATTTGCAGTGGCATAAAACTACTTCATGAAGCCATCACCAAGACACATTAGCACAACCTATGGAGGTAGGGTCATAAAGAAAATTAGAGGAGGTTCCCAAGGCACCTAGACCTGAGGTGACTAAAATATATCAGAGAGGAAAAAGGCTTGTGTTTACTTCTCAAGTTGAGAAAAGGGCCAAGCCTTCTACATCAACACAATAGGGATAACATTTACTGGATGGGGAGATAATTGAGCATGATTTTGAACTAGTTGACTTGGAGGCAATAGATGAACCTTCAAACTTGCAACAAGTTATCAAGAAGAAGGATTCCCAAATCAGAGAACTCATGGACAATTTGACAAGGGCTAGATTTATCATTTCTTTCCTTGAGAAAGAAAGCAATCAACTCAAGGCCAGATAATTGATCATGGAAAAAGATAAATCTAGGATGATGAGTCAAGAGGGCAAAGGTAAAGAAGTGTTAGAGCATGATCAACATGATGAAAAAGAAAAGCATGTTGGAAAGGAGAAGCCTAGAACAAAGGGTCTCAAAACAACATTGAAGAAGGAAAAGAACAAGACCTATTAGATGAAGACTTGGACATTGAAGACATAATTTCTTTGGAAATTAATGAAGACAGAGAGTATTGGCTAGGTAAGGTCAATTGCCATCTAGAGCAGCTTCTTGACAAGGCTAACAGGGACAACTAGCTATTGAGGCACATGGCCCACCACTACCAAACCCGAAACATGATTTGCAACATCAAGCTCAAGCAAATAAAAAAAAGCTAAAGGAAGCCCTAAAACACAAAAATGAGAGGAGAACTTGGAGATGCTTTCTGAAGCATCCATGAGAGTAATATACCTCATTTGGTACTTCTGGACCAATTTTGGGAGTTTTCTAAGCATTTTTGGTTTTTGGTGAAGTTTGGTGCAAAACTCAAAAGTTGAACCACTTTTTACTTAGAGCTCCAAATGACAAGTGGCTTGCATTTTTTGAAAGATGGTGGCGTCCTCTCAAAACCCATTTCATCAGATTTCTCAGACAGGGCTCATATTTTGAGAAATTAGAAAAAAAGGGGTCAAAAATCAACATTCTTCCCCTCTTTTGGGCTTGCATCGCGCTTTTGGAGATACCTTGGGAGAATCAGGTTTTGAAGGCCTTCCCATGGGTAATTTTCACAAATTCAAGATGTCATGGAAACTAGACAAGAAATTCTAGTTTACCATTCTATCATATATCAAATTTGACTTTAGAAAGGCACCTAAAAGTGGCCTCAAAATTTGTGTTGCGCTTCTGTAATTTTCTGAGTTTTTAATTAAAAATTCTAGTGTGTAATTTCTCATATTTCTAGTTTGACTTGGTCAAAGGTAACTTGATGATGTAACTTCATTAGTTCGAAGTCTATATGATGTAAGCATGAATAAATTAGCATGATAGGTTTCTTTTATGGTTAGTTAGGCCTCATAAATGAAGTAAAACTCAAATCAAAGTCTAAGAGAAGAATTTGTTTTTGACCTTCTCACTCTCACTTGTTGGTTGAGACATTCTTGAAAACTGTTCCACCACCTATGGATTCGAGCCTTGAAGGTGGGGAAGCTATTTTTTGGAGTCTATATGTATCATTTCCCATTCATAGAGAAGGGTTGGACTTCAGAGGAAAGGAATTGTATCTTAGGTTTTCACACAGTTAATCAAGGAGCAGTTGCAACTATTTTTCAGGAATACATGTGTAGTGAGTTTGTGATATTGTTTTCTTTATATGTCAATTTATTATGAATGAATCCATATCTCTTAACATGTTTTTCTATCCTCAGTGATTTTCTATACAATTATATAGGCAGAATTCTTTATATTCAAAGATCTGTTTATGTGGAAAATCATGTTTGTGTATTTCTTGTTCTAGATTAATGAATTCATGGTAATACATGCTCATTATGACTTTCTAATATTTTCAAACCCTACACTACATTGACCAAATTCTCAGATTCATCACAAGGCACCAATATCTTTCTCCTCTTTATGCCTGTTACTGTAACCTTTTGAGAACTTGACCTAATTGCTTTTTCTCATCCCTAGTCTAGCAACCCCAAAACCCTAAATTTTCAAAAACTCATCTAAACTATTTCATCTAGCCTAAAATCCATTTCTCTTCCAGTCATTGATTGTGAAAACCATAGAGAGACCCCTCTCTAGTTTAGTAGAGCTAGCTGCTAAACTGCAAGTGGTTTTAAGTCACCTCTTTCGATCTCCTCCTAAGTTTGGGACATTGTAGAGGATAACATTTTGGCGTCGTTTCTAGGGAACGAAAGATCATATCTTCCCTGGCAAAGAACGACAAGGATCAAATTTGATTGCTGATGGTGAACAGTGATCAAACACAAGAAAGGATGTTCATCTTTCACCTGACGACTCTAGTGTTGAAGAATCCAAAGGTTTAGAATTTTCATGGCGACTTGACTGTTCAAGAACCAGTAGTTTGAAGAACTTCTTGGTGACTTAACTATTTTCAAAATGGATTCAACTGCTCGAAGGTATGCTCCTATGAATTGTGCTCATATTCCTGGATTTTCGAATTGAATTCCTTGCATAGATTGGAAAACTAATTTGCCCAAATTCATAGATTGAAATGAGGATGAGGCCATTTTGCATCTAACCAAATTTCATTGGCATATACATAAGCTCGGGATTAAGTTTCATGCGAATTGTTTGATGAAAATATTTATGGCTACCCTCGAAGGAAAAGCAAGATCATGGTATGAAGGATTGCAACTGGGTAGCTTATTTTCTCTTAAAGAATTCCACACAACATTCTTTGAGTTTTATGGAAAATCTCATCATTCATTCTTGTTGTTCGAAGATTGTTGTGAATCTTGTAAAAATTTCATTCAAGACCTTGAAGATACTTTTGGTGATGAAGAATGTCTAGATTATGAGATCATAGAGGCCCTTTATGAATATTCTTCCCAACAAAAAATTACAAAGATTAGCTATTTTGATACAAAGGATCATTCACAACACACATCAAGTTCTTCTTTGCTTGAATATGAAATAGATATGCATCCTAACATTCAAGAATAAATTGGCCCAAGTCAGAATTATGAAATTGCATGTACATAAAACTTAAGCAGTGAACCATCTTATGACAATGATCATCTACTTTTGCGAAGAAATAGTGAACAAGAAGTTGTTTTCCTTGATTCTTGTGACAACCAAATTGATATTCTCCCTTTTGAAGCACATGAGGAACCAAATATACTTGAAGTGGTTTATGAATTTAAAGTTTTCCATGAGCATCCAAAACCTTGTCTTTTGGATGAGAAGTATGAAGATAGTCATTCACTTGTTTTTTCAGATTGTTCTTTCTCTGAGTTTTTATTTCAAGATTAGGTTTGTGAAGACCAAGATGAGCTGTTTGATGAAATTCTTGAACAAGGATCTGAAACACTATTCAAAGAGAATATTCGTGTAAATCATAATTTTGATTGGCATGTGTGGAGGTTTCAAGCAATGTAATTGTGGTAGAGAATAGTCATAAAAAATTGTAAGCAGATTATGAAGAGGAGATTAATGAAAAATAACAAGTTATTTTAGATCTCGTGGGTGTACACATTAGCACTATGGTTGCCAAACAAAGTCCTCTTGCTAATCATCAAGTAAAGGTATTTGAGGATATCATTGAAGAATCATTTGTTGATTTACAATAGTCTTATGATCCTCAAGAACATCTCCAAAAAATAGTGTTTTCTTCCATGATTAAAGATCAATCATATTTGAATGATGAAAGGCAAGTTTTATTTCATGATTCTAATGATGAGTTGCAGCGACCTTGCCAACTTCTATGTGATCTAGTTAATAATGAAGACATGCATGTTGCATATGGTCTTGATGATGTATTTGATGAAATTCAAGGAAATCCAGAACCCTTATCTATTATGGATGATGATAATGAAAAACAGTTTGCTCTCATTCCATTTGATGGGAATCAGTTTCAACATTTAGACAAACTAGCATTGTGGAATAAGGTTTGTTTTACTAATCTAGAAGATCTTATGTTGCATGCTTTTCATGATCCTTTGGTGAGTTTATTTTAGTTATCAATAGAGGAGGAATTTGCCAAGTTTGTTAATACATATATTGGATCCAGTGGAAAAGTTGAGTTTCCACTTTCTTTTTTCTTCTGCCTGCATAAGGAAAGTACTAGTAGAATTTAAATAAGTAGCCAGTTGCTGGATTGGTTACACTAGATGGATCATTACACATGATTGTATGTACATCTTTAGCAGGTGGGTGGTTATCATCAGGATTTGAAGCCCAAGGTGAAGGCCCTAAGATCCCGATGGTCTGCTGTAATAAGTAAGTTTAGTCAGTGTTTTTTTTTATAGTAAAGTAAGTTAGTCAGTCAGTTTTCAATTTTGAGTTTTGTCTTTGCATTTTGACTCCATGCCCAATGGATACGATTGCTTGGTATATGGTGTTCTTAACACCTCCAAGGCACTGCCATCCCCAGCGGGAGCCAATGTTGGTGTCAGTCAGTTCAACCTATCACCATTGATCAATATGCTCTTACAAGGTGCTGTTAGGGTGTCAAGTCAAATTTTTGTCATTTCAGTGAATCTTCAAATAAAAAGCTGGTCAGTGGCTGTTGTGTCTAGGTCACTGCTGCTCCCTTCACTTACTCATGGTCTTCATCACTCATTGTGGTCATTGTCTTCTTCGAGGTATCGAATCTTCATTTAAATGTCTTGGGTCATGAAATGGTTAAATTCCTCATTTCAGGTCATGGTCT
Organism: Pinus taeda; assembly: GCA_000404065.3. Classification (NCBI taxonomy): domain Eukaryota; kingdom Viridiplantae; phylum Streptophyta; class Pinopsida; order Pinales; family Pinaceae; genus Pinus; species Pinus taeda. The sequence goes on along the minus strand of APFE030023109.1, from coordinate 21,642 downwards.
AGGGTATCACTCCATGTGTCATCATGATACCATATGTCAAAACAAAAACATGTCCATCATGTGATTCAGTGGGTAAAGGGAGTTAGCAGCTTAGGTAAAGAAAAATAAAGGTAAAGGTAATGTTTTACTTCAAATAAGACAATCCTACAGTACACTACCTCGTATCATCATTTCTCATAGGGACAATTTGCTTCAAAATATGTTTTTGACCAAATGGAGAATAATTTTACAAATGTGAAAGAGGATTTTGTCAACGATAGGCCAAGGAACAAAAAATTCCTTCATTTTATGCACAGGTGTTATGATTTGAAAGAAATGCCCAAACTACACTTGCTACAGGAGAGTTGTTGCACTTCTGGACAACTTGACTTCAAGACAGTTTTTCAATGGTTTGGAGCAGGTGTCAACAATGCTTAAGGACTATATTGTTTAGCAGACATCATAATATTTCTAACCATACCACTTTCAGCCCAAAAATCCTCGAGGAAGGCACTCTATAAGTTGGTGCTGCGATTTTGTTTGAGACACCTCGTATTTTTGGAGCGACCTTGGTAAAATCAAATTTTATCCCTTCTGGAGTGTCCAAATTACATTCTTGAGTGCCCATCTTGTAGCATACTTCATGAGATTTCAAACGAGCTATCAAGTTCACAATTTGGAGCAGTTTAAGGTCTGCAAAAGTGGGTTGCAAGTTGGCATTGCATTTCTAGAAGTGCGCTGCGTTTTTGGGAGAGGCACTATGCTTCTGTGAACTGCGCTGCGCTTCTGTCAACTGCGTTGCGCACTAGATAAAGTGTCTCAAAATTCACCAAAAATCGTCCAAATTCAAATTTTAAGCTTGCATTCTTGTTTTCTATTGCTCTAAGCAAGGTTTTCAAAATGGAGGGAGATTCTTCACCAACATAAAAGATAAAACATCATAAAGGAGGGATGATTCTAAGGTATGAGCCCACAAGTTGCAATGAGATAAACTCTTTACCATTCATTAGATAGTGCTTTGAAGATGTTAGCTACCTAGGGTTTTGTCAAAGAGTGGGTGAGGTAGGTTTTCATGAGCTTCCCATTGATTAGATTTCCACCAATCTGAAAGGAGAAAAAGGCACTATAGCAAGGATTGAATTTACATTCTCAGTAGCTGCAATCTCTCTTTCCACAAGGATAACTAATCATGGGAAGTATTGGTTCAAAGGCATGAGACTATACCTTGAAAAATACAAACCTTTCTTAAAATCACCCTACAAAGAGGCTCATTCACACATCATTCCATTCGTATCCCTGTTGGAAATGTATGCACCATTGATGAAGGTTGTAATGAAGTTTTTCACCTATGAGGGGAGATTTTCTAGATTGTATCAATACCACATTAGGCTACTAATGCATTTCACAGATGTGAAATCTCTCAACCTGTGTATTGTGTAGAAGTCTTATCAAAACATCTGAAGAGGTGAAAATGAAAAGTAAAGAGCATTGCCCTAGCCTTTTCCATCACAGTTTGATAAAGGTTGTAGTCCTCCATTAGTTGGCAGAAAAGAACATGGCATGGGTTACCTTTATTGAAACAGCTTTGTAGTGGCATGAAACTACTTCATCAAACCATCACCAAGACACATCAGCACAACCTATGGAGGTAGGGTCATCAAGAAAATTAGAGGAGGTTCCCAAGGCACCTATACCTGAGGTGACTAAAATATATCAGAGAGGAAAAAGGCTTGTGTTTACTTCACAAGTTGAGAAAAGGGCCAAGCCTTATACATTAGACAACATGGATCACATTTACAGGATGAGAAGCTAATTGAGCATGATTTTGAACTATTTGAATTGGAGGTAACAGATGAACCTTCAAAATTGCAACAAGTTATCAAGGAGAAGGATTCCCAAATTAGAGGACTCATCGACAATTTGGCAGGGCTAGATTTATCATTTCTTTCCTTGAGCAAGAAAATAGTCAACTCAAAGCCAAACAACTGATCATGGAAAAAGAGAAATCCAGGATGATGAGGCAATAAGACAAAGTTAAAGCAGTGTTAGAGGATGATGAGCATGATGAAAAATAAAATTAGGTTGGAAAGAAAAAGCCTAGAACAAAGGGTATCAAAATAACATTGAAGAAGGAAAAAGAACAAAACCTACTGGATGAAGACTTGGACATTGAAGACATAATTGCTTTGGAAATTAATGAAGACAAAGAGTATTAGCTAGGTAAGGTAAATGGCCATCTAGAGCAGATTCTTGACAAGGCTAACATGGACAACTAGATGTTAAGGTACATGGCCCACCACTACCAAACCAAAAACATGATTTGCAACATCAAGCTCAAGCAAATGTAAAACAAGCTAAAGGAAACCTTAAAAGACAAAAATGAGAGGGATAAATTGGATATGATTACTTAACAATCCATGAGAGCATAATATACCTCATTTGGCACTTCTGAACCAATTTTGGGAGTTTTCTAAGCATTTTTGGATTTTGGTGAAGTTTGGTGCAAAACTCAGAAATTGCACTAGTTACAGAAACACAACTCGTTGGCACTATGCTTTTCCCTGAGAGCTCCAAATGAAAAGTGGCTTGTATTTTTGGAAATATAGTGCCCTCCTCTCAATACTCATTTCATTATATTTCTTAGACTGGGATCAAATTTTGAGAAAAATGGGGAAAAATGGGTAAAAAATCAACGTTTTTCCCCTCTTTTTGATAGGCATTGCGCTTTTGGAGACACCTTGGGAGAATCAGTTTTTGAAGGTCTTACCATGGGTAATTTTCACAAATTCAAGATGTTATGGAAACTAGATAGGAAATTCTAGTTGAATGTTCTCTCATATTTCAAATTTGACTTCAGAAAGACACCTAAAAGTGGCCTCAAAGTTGGTGCTGCACTTCTGCAATTTTCTGAGTTTTTAATTAAAATTTCCATGTGTAATTTCTCAGATTTCTAGTTTGACTTGGTGAAAGATAACTTGATGATGCAACTTTAGTAGTTCAGGTAAATTGGTACATCAACTTCCCAGAGTCGTAACTTTGGCATACAATTTCTGTTTGGCTATCATAATACCCCATTTCGAAGATCTGGAAGAAAAGGCTTAAAACAAACAGGCCAACTAGTTTGGGATGTTTCCGATCTCTCCGTTTTCCCTAAAAAGACCACTTAGGGCCTCAAAATAGATCCGAAAGTCCAGGACCCCAAAAAATGCAAAAAATAGTAAACTCTGGTACAATTTAGGAAACCAAAAAACTGAAAGAGACATTGTTGGTGGTCCAAGTGGAATAGCTAGGTGGCCACCAATATCCACTTGGATCATTCCTCCCCCCTAGGAAGCAATGGTCCCCATTGCGTTGAGTGCCTCCATGAGATGGGGAAACTTCTACTGAACTTGGTCCCTGGTGAGCTGTACTACAATCTCTGATGTGTCTAGTAATGGTGGAAAGTATGGTTGAAGGTGGTCCACATTGAACACTTGGTGCAAGCCAAGGAATGGGGGAATGCTATTCTCTAGAGCATTGTTTCCCACATCTTTGTTAATGGTGCAAGGACTATATCAGAGTGGTTTGAGCTTCTGAAGGGCTCTTGTAAGGCATTCTTTTTGCAAATGCAACAAGAATTTGTTGCCCACCTGAAACTTGTGTGGCACTCGATGTTGATCATGTCGCTGCTTGTACTTGGCATTTTCCACCATGGAGCTTCGATATATCGGCCCGTTGGGTAGAGGTGCTCTAGGAGTCTGATCAAACAAATACTTGACCTGAAAGTGCAACAATACTCTTGTGGGTGAGGAGAAGGTGTTCCTATCTTCTTTCATGACCGTATCCACCTCCTTTTGCTACGTGGAGGAACCCTTCCTGGGGGCCATGGATGTGCCTACGATATTCCCCTTACTTTGAGAGTGAACCAGAAAGGAAATAAATTTCCTAGTCTGGGAGATGATCTTACTGCCTTTCTTAGTAGAGATCAAAGAAGTGGCAGTAGGTGGGGCTACCTTCGATATCCTGTATAATGTATTACACAAAGAAATAATAACAACGTGAAGCCTTGACTCATACACAACATGTCACTTCCACAAGTATGGTTGGCCTAATAATACATCACAAACATCCAGAGGTGCAACATCACACAATACCTCATCTGTGAAGGGCTTGATGCTGTCGGGAAGGTGACACTGCTGGCAGACTCAGAGATCTTGTCCTTGATGAAGCCACCTGACGTTGTCGATTGTAGGTGTGGTATGGTTGGTAGTCCTATCTACTTCATGACCTCTGCTGGAATGAGGTTCTTTTGGCTCCCACTGTCAACGATGAATTGTAGTGGTGAACCCTTCACCCACATTTGTGAGTGGAAAAGACACTCCCCCTCCTCTAGATCTTTGGGATCATGCTTCTGGATCTCGTCGGTGGCAACGAAGGCGCTGGGCTCTATGTTAATGATTTGCTTCCCTTTGTCATTCCTCTTGTCGAGTTCTAACTTAGGGTCGGAACATGCATCTGATTCTGAAGTCTTTAACTTGGCCACTAGTGACTGTTTGATCTGACACTGACTTGTGTTGTGAGTGGGGCTCTTATGGAACTCAGACCATTTCCCTGTGTCCTTCTTTGACTTTGTGGAGTTGTTCTTTTCTTGTGGCTTCGATGGGTTGTCTTGGGTCACCCAGTCTTGGCTTTGTCCTTGGTTCTGCGGTTTAAGGAAGCCTTTCCCTTGCTTCGGATTCGCGGATCCAAATTCTCGCTTCTTCTGTTTAAACTTTTGCTCGATCTTGACAGTGTATTGGTACATCGTGCTGAGTGAGGATATGTTCGTGAACTCCATCTCATCCTAGATGTACTTGTGTAGCAGTCGTGGTATTTGAGTACCAAATTTCGCTTAGAATCCTTGATACCCAAATTTGTGCAAAGGGTATGAAAAATGTTGGTAAACTCCGACACGTCTTGGTCCCTTCCCTGCGGTAACGTGGTCCACTTTATGTATTTATCTTCATAGCTTCCGATAGGGTAGTATTGCTCCTTTATGATATCCTGGAAAGAATTCCAAGTGGGAGCAGCTGAAAACAATGAGGCCGTATTTTCATCCCTCTGCTCACAGTAGGTTCCCACCAGTCCTTGACGTGGGGGGCTGCTTTGAGAAGTGTAAAAGTGATCTTTTGTTGGCTGGAAAATTCTTGAACATAAAAATACCCTTCTAGCATATTTAACCATTTATCTACAACATCTGCATCTATCTGACCCTCAAATATAGGGAATTTAAAATTAACTTGTACCTTAAAGGGTGTGGCATTTCTAGAGTAGCTGTTGGAAGCAGATGCGTCGCCCTTGGGTAGCTGCTGAAGGATATAGGAAAAGTTTTCCATCATCGCATTCCTTTGTCGCACGAGGGCTTCTTCAAGCAATATTTTGATTGGATCTCCTCCCCCCTCATCTTTGTTTTCATCCACCATGGGAGGCTATTGGGATTTGCGAGGCTGGTCTTGCAAAGGTTTGAGCAGTTCAAGCCCTAACTCCTTATATCTCGACCTCGTTGTGGACATGCAAAGAAAAAAATAGAGAAAGAGTAGACCTCTTTGATACCACTGATCCAAACTTAAACAGGAACATAACAAATTACAGATATAACCATAAATACAGAGATGCAACAAAAATAATACTTCATTTCATTAATGGGAAATATTGAAATATGCTTACAAACAGAAATGGAAATAAACTAGCTCGGGCGATGGGAGCTTATCTTTGAGAAGATATGTGGAGACTACATGCCTTTGAACTGTGTTACAATGAGGCTCAAAGGCCTAATTATTATTGAGAAACAATGGAAAACCCTAAACATTGAAAAACCTAACCCTAGGAGATGAAGCGCCAAAACTATGGGCCCCCGTTTGGGTAAATTGGTATATCAACTTCCTGGGGTCATAACTTTGGCATACGATCTCCGTTTCACTATCATAATACCTCGTTTCAAAGATTTCGAAGAGAAGGCTGAAACAAAATAGGCTAAAAATTTGGGGATATTTTTGGTCTCTCTATTTTCCTTAAAAATGCTATTTAGGGCCTCAAAATGGCTTTGGAAGTTCAGGACCCGAAAAACTGCCAAAAATAGTAAATTGTGCTACAGTTAAGGAAATCGGAAAACTAAAAGAGACAGTGTTGGTGGTCCAAGTGCATAGGCAGGTGGCCACCAATATCCACCTAGAGCATTCCTCCCCCCTTAGGAAGCAATGGTCCCCATTGCATTGAGGGCCTCCATGAGATGGGGAAACTTCTGCTGAACTTGGTCCTTGGTGAGCTGTGCTACAATCTTTGATGTGTCTAGTAATGGTGGAAAGTATGGTTGAGGGTGGTCCACATTGAACACTCAGTGCAAGCCAAGGAATGGGGGAATGCTGTGCCCAAGATCATTGTTTCTCACATCTTTGTTAATGGTGTAAGGACCATATCAGAGTGGTATGAGCTTCTGATGGGCTCTTGTAAGGCATTCTTTCGGCAAATACAACAAGACTTTGTTGCCCACTTGAAACTTGTGTGGCACCCGATGTTGATCATGTTGCTGCTTGTACTTGGCATTTTCCACCAAGGGGTGGTGATATATCAGCCCGTTGGGTAGAGGTGCTCTGGGAGTCAAATCAAACGAATTCTTGACCTGACACTACAATGGTATCCCTATGGGTGAGGAGAAGATGTTCCTGTTTTCTTTCATGACCATATCCACCTTATTCTGCTGTGTGGAGGAACCCTTCCTAAGGGCCATGGATGTGGCTACGATCTTCCCCTTACTTTGAGAGTGAACCAGAAAGAAAATGAATTTCCTAGTATGGGAGATTATCTTACTGCCTTTCTTAGCAGAGATCAAAGAAGTGGCGGTAGGTGGGGATACCTATGATATCCTAAATAATGTATTACATAAAGAAATATTAACAACGTGAGGCCTTGACTCATACACAACATATCATTCTACAAGTATGGTTGGCCTAATAATACATCACAAACATCCAAAGGTGCAACATCATACAATACCTCATCTGTGAAGGGCTTGATGCTGTCGGGAAGGTGACATTGCTGGCAAACTTAGAGATCTCGTCCTTGGTGAAGCCACCTGATGCTGTATGATTGCAGTTGTGGTATGGTTGGCAGTCCCAACCGCTTCATGACCTTTACGGAAATGAGGTTCTTTTGTCTCCCACTGTCAACAATGAATTGCAGCAGTGAACCCTTCACCCACATCTGTGAGTGGAAAAGACGCTCCCCCTCATTTGGATCTTTGGGATCATTCTTCTTGATCTCAATGGTGGCAATGGTGGCACGGGCCACCCGCCTGATTGGAAGGAATCACCTTACATGTAATAATTCCTTTCCCTTGCTTAGGGTCAAAAAATGGATTTGATTCTGAAGCCTTCAACTCGGCCACTAGTGACTGCTTCGTCCGATACTCACTTGTGTTGTGAGTGGGGCTCTTATGGAACTCAGACCATTTCCCTATGTCCTTCTTTGACTTTGTTGTGTTTTTGTTTTCTTGTGGCTTCGACGGGTTTTCTTGGGTCACCCCATCTTGGCTTTGTCCTTGGTTCTGTAGTTTGGGGAAGCCTTTCCCTTGCTTCTGATTCGCGGATCCAAAGTCTCACTTCTTATGTTTAAACTTTTCTTGATATTGACAGCGTATTGGTATGCCATGCCGAGCGAGGAGATGTCCAGGAACTCCATCTCATCCTGGATGTACCTGTGTAGGCAGCCACAATATTTGAGTACCAAATGCCACTCAGAATCCTTGATACCCAACTTTGTGTGAAGGGTATGAAAAATGTTGGTAAACACTAACACGTCTTGGTCCATTCCCTGCCGTAGTGTGGTTTACTTTATGTATTTATCCTCATATCTTTCGACAGGGTAGTACTGCCCCTTGATGGCATCCCGGAATGAATTCCAAGTGGGAGAAGTTGAAAAAAGTGAGGCCGTACTTTCATCCTTCTACTCGCAGTAGGTTTCCCACTATTCCTTGACGTGGGGGGCTACTTTGAGAAGTGCAAAAGTGATATTTTATTGGCTGGAAAAATCATGAACATAAAAATATGCTTCTAGCATATTTAACCATTTATCTATGACATTTGCATCTATCTGACCCTCGAATATGGGGATTTCAAAATTAACTTGTACCTTAAAGGGTGTGGCATTTCTAGAGTATATGTTGGAAGCAGATGCGTTGCCCCTGGGTAGCCGTTGAAGGATCTGGGAAAAGTTGTCCATCATCGCGTTCCTTTTTCCCTTGAGGGCTTCTTCGAGCAAGATTTTGATAGGATCTCCTGCCCTCATCTTTCTTTTCATTTTCCATAGGAGGCCATCGGGATTTGCGAGGCTAGTCTTGCAAAGGTTCGACCAGTTCAAGCTCTAACTCCTTATATCCTGACCTCATTGGGGACATGCAAAGAAAAAAATAGAGAAAGAGTAGATCGCTCTGATACCACTGATCTGAACTTAGATAAGAATGCAACAAATTACAGATATAACCATAAATACAGAGATGCAGCATAAATAATACTTCATTTCAATAATGGGAAATACTGAAATATGCTTACAAATAGAAATGTAAATAAACTAGCTCGGGTGATGGTAGCTTATCTTTGAGAAGAGATGTGGCACTACATGCCTCTGAACTATGTTACAATGAGGCTCAAAGGCCTATTTGTTTTCGGGAAAACTAGTGTCTTTTCAATCTGCTAGTCCCACTAAGATTGGTAGCTATCTTAGAAACAAACAATCAAAGCACTTTGCGATTTCCTTTATGTATGATAGGTAAGGGAGAAGCAAAGGGACCAACCTGGATCTTCTACTTGACTCCTTGCTTGATTTCTATCTCCCTTGATGGAGCTTGCAACTCCTTTCCTACTTGTCCCACTTAGATAATACCTGTAGAGACAAAGTAACAAAACACCATCAAAGCATCTCGATCTATAATATCATAAACAATGCAGAATAAAAAATACATTGAACATACAATTGCATTCACAAATAACAAGATTCACAAATACATGATTGTATGGAGGAAAAATCAAAGAAATTTATTAAAATAGAAGGGATAATTACAACCCAGTTGTCTGATCTAGCATCATACTCCAAGCATCAAAGCCCTCTTCACCACATGGAAAGCAAGATCACCCAACGATACAATGTTCCTTCTCAAAGACAAACTATTAACACTTCCTTACAAATTACAAAATTCTAGCCTCCAGATCTCTTAGATGAGGGATCCATTTATAGATGTCTACATGGCTGTGATTCATCTCTGGGTTTTTGATTAGTGTCATTCCACTTGCAGTTCTTGGTTCCACTTGGAGATTTATTGGATCTCTTACTCATCCCTGGGTGAATTCAGAGAGGTAAGTGTCATAGGAGAAGTTTCTAGAAGATTCCATGAGTATCCACTTAGCAAACTGTCTCAGACATTTGTCCATTCTCACTCATCGCACCCCATAGAAGACCTCTTCAATATGCATTGCACTTGGCTAGTGTAGGAGTCAGTATGCATCACACCTTTGCAGTGGAGCAGTCAATATGGTCCAGTTTTGGCTAGTTCTGAGTGGTTTTTCAGGTGGAACTTCTGGGGAATGATGTAATCAGTTGACTATGATCCTTTAGGGTATGAAACAACACTTTTAGGGGTTAAATAGCCATTGGTTTATCGACATATAAGATTGGGGTTGCAGTGCCCAAATATGTCTATAACAGTTGCCCCCCTAAAGCATGAAGTCGTAAATCTTTTGATGTCGAGTGAAATGCTTTATCATGAGGATCTAAGGTATTCGAACTAGAAGGTGACCTGTATAAGATACAATACAATACATCATCACAATATATTTTTCCATGATCTAGCTGAGGTAGGCATTCCCATGCTCAACTTTATAAATTCATTTTCATGTACATAGAATAGATAATCGTCTGCAGTTGTAGATTGGTGATTCTTTATGTGTAGAGTCATCATCCCTTAGTTTGGATGATCATTTGTGCAACTTCTGTGTACATTTGAAGTCTTTTTATCCCTGAATATATCGTAGCCCGGATCGATGAAACTAGATCCGGGGTCTTCAAAACTCGTTCAATCTTCACTCGATGTACAAGTCGATCCATGTGAAAAGATGTTCTAAAGTTGAACATGGAAAGACATCGCCTGATTACCAGCCAATGATGTAAGCTGTTAACAGGCGCGAGAGGAATCATCGATAAAGATAATGACCCTCAAGGTACTACAGTATAATTCACGTGATGTGAATATATGATCTGATGTTGAACACCATGTAAAATCTTTCGGTCGAAGGCCATTGATGTAAACCTGTCGCCAGAAGTGAGAAGCTTGCCATTGAGGCATGCAAGCTTCAAAGTACTGAAAGGGTTGTTTCTAAGTCAACTTCTTTGAGCTGATGTCGACAAGAGGTGACCTGTCATAGGAGGGTCTTAATGTATCCCACATCACCGAAACGAGACGAAGCAAATGATTTTTTGAAGGTGAAAATGATTTGATGATACAAGGTTCACGAATGTCGGTCATGAAAAATGGAGGGTGAAGGTATTGCAGTGGATGAGGTGTTAGCTAGATGGTGAATTCTCTGAATGACTTCTCTTGAACATATCAACGAAACTGAGATGGATTGGTAGCATTAACCTCAAAGTATGGATGGTACGAAGGACCAATGGTGATGTGACCGGTGAGTGGAATAACCCAACATGACTCAATCATGGTGATGGAGTGAAAGTGTCATGTTCAAGAGTGACCTACTACCAATAAAATTCTTCAAGTTTTCTTCCCTTTTTCCCCAATCATTGTTGACCAGTACCTCTTTATTTTTGTCATGCTTGAGGAGGATAACATATGCTTGTTCTATAATTTTCCCTTTGGGCAAACCTGTTGCTATGTTTTAGTGAGCCTAGCGACAGTGAAACTCGTTCTTGTCTGGGTGGACAAGTTTGTTGCTATTGTTTTAATGAGTTTAATGACAAGGATAACTCGGCAATTTTCATGTTTAGAGAGTTTGAAAAGGGACGAAAAGGAAACTCCATTGGTTCTTTTTCGTAGCATAATACCTTGAGTCCGAAAAAGAAGAAAATAATACGCAAGGGATGACTTTTCGATCACTTTTAGCAAGCCGAAAAAGACAAGCGCTTGATATTTTTTGTGGGATAATCCCTCAGGTCCAAAAAGATTAAAATGTATAGGAGGGATGGCGCTTCCCCTTACTTTATCGAGCTGTAAAGGCCAATAGCTTGACAATATTTTCATATTTAATGAGTCTAAAAAGATTTTAAAGGAGACTCGTTTTTTAGGAACGAGTGGTGTTTTTAGCGTAGCAACTGGTTTCGGGTAAGCTTGGAACTTCTCAAAACATGGCGGTGTGAAGAGGGTGGCTAACAGGACCACTCATCACAACTATTCCTCAAAAAGGTAAAAAATCGAGTGGAAGCGTATGATTGGCCAAATAGATGGAGGTGATGGAAGGAACACAACCAAGGTTCGAAAGGCAGATAGAATGGCAATCACAAAGGTTTGTTTACCGAAGGTGGATTCATTTTTTAATGAGCTTGAATCAAGAGAAACTATGCTCAGAGGCAGGTTTATTTTTTACCAAGCTTGAACCTTGCGGAAAAATTTCTCATGACAGTAGTCAAAGATGTCTCTCATTGGTACGTTCATTTTTAGTGAGCTTGAGCTCTACTATATAATATGCTCATTGCTTTTTTATGTAGTCTAGAAACGACCAAAAGCTAGAAAAACTAAAAAGCTAAGGAACTATTGAGGTTAGGTAGGACGGTTTTGTCTTCTATCTAGACAAAACCCTTCCTTTAGTCCATCTTCTATCCAGACATTTCCAGACCAACCGCCTAACCTAAGAAGTTAAAACTAAAAAGCTAAAAACTTAAAAAGCTAAGAAAATGAAATTGGTCGCTTTTCGGTTGTGTAAAAAAGGTTTGCATGCCCCCAGGTATCGAGAAGAGGAGAGTCTCTAGGTAACCATATGGAAGTCACTGTGGTTAAGGAGGATTGTTTCATCTATAGAGCAGACAAAAAACTTCCCTGGTTTTTTCCACAGTGCAGACAAAGGTGAATGGTGTGTTGGACCAATCACTTTACTTACAGGGAAATTCATACGGTAGGATGGTTTCTTCTATAGCATAGACAAAACACTTCCTTGGCTTCGTCTGCAGCGCAGACAAAAGTGAATGGTGTGGGTCGGCACTTCTAATCACATAACCTACAAGGAAACCTATCTTTTCAGCTGGGCTCGTTTGCCGAAGCAGACCAGGGTGCATGCCCCCTAAGCTTCATTACATTCACCTGACCACTCGCTACAATTAGGTGGATGGAATGAAGGTTGAAGAGACATTCTTGATGCAAGGAGACCATTAAGGGATGATGGTTGACTTAGCTCTGTGTTTGATCCAGGAAATGAAAGTTGGTCGATAAGTTGGACAATTTTGCCTTAATGCGGGAAACACATCACTCGAAAGAGTGTGGAAACAATAGCTTCCATAGTAAAAAAATATTAATGTCCAAGGAGTAGATTGTAATCTAACGGTCCTTGGATTACCATCACATTCAAGTGAGCGATTTTCCTTTTCAAAGTTATAGGAAACTTCGAAAGGATCCCTAATGGTTGACTGGTTCCTTTGTTAAAGCCTGACAAATTTTGCGTAATAGGCATAAGCGATGGCCAACCAAGCGCTTTCCAAGCAGTTGAGGAAAGGATACTCATTGAAACCCCTTCATCTATGATAGTGCTAGACACGATCATTTTGTAGACTTGTACTATGATTCAGAATGGTACGTTAGAAGGAAGGTGGGGTCTTGCTAGTTGATTCCAATTGAAGGAAGCGATTAGACTACTTGGAGAGGGTGTCGAATAAATGGTTGAACGAACCCCTTGAACTGGGGAATTTTCCTCTTGTCGTAAGGGAACGGGTGGATTGCCCCCAAGTTCATCAGACTCTGTATTAACAAAAAGAATTTGAACAGTATCGTTTTCATTCTCTTTGGAAATTATATCATCTGAATGTGGACCTTCTGAAGGCAAGACTGGGCCGACTGCGATCTCGACTTGCTGACTTTGATCTGGTATGGACTCAGAAGGTTCATGGACTCTCAATGATAGGTGTTTCGACCGATGATTGAATTATGTCAGTTAGATTTTCAACTAGTAAAGAATTTGAGGTGAGTATCTTATATCGAGTTGGAAGTCGCGGCGGTGAAGCAGGACGACTATGCAAGATTCTGTTGGCCTCGTCCAAAAAGGGACAATGGGGAAGGTGATGGTATCCTTCACATAATAGACATGGAATGCTAACCTTTCCTTTCTGTCTAGGAGCTTTATTTTCACTAGTTGATGGTGTGCTGTCAACATGATTGCCAGAGGCTGATGACATCAGACGGTGTGAATGGGGGGACCATTCTCTCAAGATCCGCAGAATGCAAGGAAAATCTTGATGAAAATGGTTTCCTTTGCAAATTAGACAAGGATATTTAGGAGATTTAATGTGTGGATTTTCACCAGATGATTCATGGTTGCCTCCTTGCTTAACTGACTTCTTCTTCTTCTTCTCCTTCCCTTTCTTCTTCTTCTCGGCCACTTGGTTACTAGTGTCCCTATTCTCACCAAGTGAAGAGGAAGAAAGGGAGGGAGAAACAAACGAAGTAGAAGGTGAAGGGTTACTCTCAATATCAATTGGTTATTGGTTCGATTGATGAGGAATTACGGTATTTTGAATGACAAAGGTCGACAATAGCCATACCGGCAGACCAATTGTGATTCTTGGGAGAGACAATGTGGCCATATATGGAGCACCAATATTTCCCCAAGAAGAAAATGGACTAGGATTCCCCTAAAGAGGGATTCCTTGATTGGTGGACTCCATTATCTCAACTTAATATCAACGAAAGAATAGGGGTGTTATTCTGAGTTAAATAAAATTTAATGACACTTTGACACAACTTCGCTTTTTCAAATTTTAAGAGTGGAGAAAAAGTTGAAGATGACTCTAGTCACCTTTGATTTTTAATGAGCCTGAATTGACAAGTGCTCAGATGGACCTTTTCTTTTAAGGAGTCGAAAAGGAATGAAAGTGACTACTCTGGAGATCTAGATAGAGGGATTACCAATCCAATCACAAAACTACAATATACACCTTGGTGGTAAATTAAAGAGAAACTACCAAGGATTTATGTATGGCAATCAATCTTCTTGAATGCTGTGTTTAGTGCATTACGATCAATAGGGTGGTAGACACAACTTCCTATGGATAAAGGATATAAGCCTATTGTGGTCTCCCAATATATACTTGACGGTACGGGGAACACAAGTCCATGCTAGCACTTGTCATATCAAAGAGGAGGAATCACCCAACCTTCGATGAAAACGATAGTTACTAGATTTTACGACGCTGGAACCCGTCTCTAGCCTAGACATCTAGATGTGTTGCGTTAGGTTCCAAAGCGTTGTTAAGTTCATTGATATTTATTTTAGAGTTGATCTTGTTTAGAAGTTTGTCTTTCAAGGTTCACCGTGTGATGTAGATGTAAAATTCCTAAATATGCAATCTAAAACGAAAAAAAATCGTTTTTTATTTTTAGCAATGAAAATCCTAGCTACTAAGGAAGGAAGATTACGATTCTTTCAACCAAAGAGCAAAGAGCACACACTAAATGCACTTTTCCTAAATCATTTTTTGCACACACTCTAAATGCACATGCAAATGCATGTATTTGTTTTTCATTCCCTTAATGTGAGAAATGCAAAAAGGAAAACTAAGTATAGATTTGAAATATTTTCTTCAAAGCGACATTTCGAAAATTTCTTTTCAAAATGAAAGGAAGACTAAACGACACTTTTTGATTTTGAATAGAAAACTGATTTTGACACTTCAAATATTAACAATTCAAATAAAATACATGACAAAAAGTACAATCGACTATCTAGAGGAGGAAGACTTTATGAAACTCTTTTTTTGACTCAAAATGACAGTCATGACACTTTTTGGCATCAAAATGACAGTTCGATTTAAGCTACATTTTGACTAAGGATCGGAAATGATGGACAAATACATAAAAAACATTTACTAATCCTGATAAAAGGAGGCTGAACTATGTAAAGAAAGAAGGTTTCAGCAATGAGATACTGATCATAAGCAGCAAAACAACTGAATAGAGCTGAAAACAAAGACAAAAAAACCCAAATTTCAAGGAGAGAAATAGGATTACTCAGTCATCACACCTGTGCTTCACATAAATAGGGATGAATCTCACCTGCTACACACGGGAGGTGCGATGCATACTGGCTTCTAGTGATAGACAGTGCGATGGGCCAGGGAGCGAAACTAAGGTGGATTTTGGCTCAAGCTTGCAACCGAGTTCAGTGATTTAGGCTGACCTATTACAGACAGTAAAGAACAAAGTACATGGGTATAATTTTAGGAGGTTATTGAGCTACCAAAAGGGCATCTAGAGTGCTTGTAAGTCAGATGTTTAGTTCATAAACTAACCCGGAGATTGGCTGAAGCAGCATTCATCTACTTTGCAATTTCATAGCAAGAGCAGTTCGAAGGCTATTTGGCTAACTTCAAGCTCCATCTGTAGTTTATAAAGCAAACAATAATAAAAAACAAACAAACTATTCGATCCCCAGTGGAGTCACCATTGTTTATGGGAAAACTAGTGTCTTTTCGATCTGCTAGTCCCACTAAGATTGGTAGCTATCTTAGAAACAAACAATCAAAGCACTTTGCAATTTGCTTTATGTATGATAGATAAGAGAGAAGCAAAGGGACCGACCTGAATCTTCTGCTTGACTCCTTGCTTGATTTCTCTCTCCCTTGATAGAACTTGTAACTCCTCTCCTACTTGTCCCACTTAGAGAATACCTATAGAGACAAAGTAACAAAACACCATCAAAGCATCTCGATCTATAATATCGTAAACAATGCAGAATCATAAATACATTGAACATACAATTGCATTCACAAACAACAAGATTCACAAATACATGATTGTATGGAGGAAAAATCAAAGAACTTTATTAAAATAGAAGGGAGAATTACAACCCAGCTGTCTGATCCAGCATCATCCTCCTAGCATCAAAGCTCTCTTCACCTCATGAAAAGCAATATCACCCAACAATACAATGTTCCTTCTCAAAGACAAACTATCAGCACTTCCTTACAAATTACAAAATTCCAGCCTCCAGATCTCTCAGATGAGGGATCCATTTATAGATGTCTCCAAGGGTGTGAATCATCTCTGGGTTTTTGATTAGTGTCATTCCACTTGTGGTTCTTGGTTCCACTTGGAGGTTTCTTGGATCTCTTACTCATCCCTGGGCGAATTCAGAGAGGCAAGTGTCATAGGAGAAGTTTCTAGAAGATTCCATTAATATCCACTTAGAAAACTGTCTCAAACATTTGTCCATTCTCGCTCATCGCACCCCACAGAAGGCCTCTTCAGTATGCATTGCACCTGGCTAGTGTAGGAGTCAGTATGCATCACAACTTGATAGTGGAGCAGTCAGTGTGGTCTAGTTTTGGCCAGTTTTGAGTGGTTTTTCAAGTGGAACTTCTGGGGAATGATGTATTTAGTTGACTATGATCATTTAGGGTATGAAACAACACTTTTAGGGGTTAAATAGCCCTTGGTTTATCGACATATAAGATTGGGGTTGCAGTGTCCAAATATGTCTATAACACTATTTATTATTGAGAAACAATGGAAAACCCTAAACATCCAAAAATCTAACCCTAGGAGATGAAGCGCCAAACATTTGGGCCCCCGTTTGGGTAAATTGGTACATCAACTTCCCAGGGTCGTAAATTTGGAATACAATCTCTGTTTGGCTATCATAATACCCCATTTCGAAGATCTCAAAGAGAAGGCCGTAAACAAATAAGCCAACTAGTTTGGGATGTTTTTAGTCTCTTGTAGGAATTTATAGGGTAAGTTCCTCAGATAGAACACCATAGGACACCACTCACAAACAAATCATAGATCAATACACCAATATTCTTGACGTGGTTAAAACCCTCAAAGAGGGAAACAGTCCGCGGCCTAAGCCAATGCAATCACTTCAGGAAATTTATTAATAAAAGAATGAAAATTTATGTAAGCTTCTCTAATGAATGGTTACCCTATAAATGACCCTCCATGCTCTTTAAATAGAGATCATGGGCTAATCAGGTGTTAAGCCACGGATCAAGTGCAGTAATTCCGAGGAGAGAATGAACCGTCAGATCACTACATATTATGACCATTAGATTGTAAGTTACAAAAGTACATAGTAAAGAAATGCACTTTACCTAATTCTACACTATACCAAGTTATACTTAACTATTTCCTATGTGTCAGAATATCCTAACATGCCCCCTTAAGAACAACTTGGGATAGGACTGAAGGATGTACAAATAGGACACAATAGGAGAAGGAAGGAGGCATTAGAGCCTAGCCCCCCTTAGTGACAACTTCTTGAAATCCAACCATAAATCGAAGTTTAGTAAACTTCGCCTCTGTGAGAGCCTTTGTAAAGATGTTTGCAACTTAATCATCTGTTGAAAAATATTGCACTTCAAGAACATGGTCATGAATGAGCTTTCAGATGAAGTGCATGTGCAGTTCAATGTGTTTGCTACATTGATGTTGGACTGGAGCTTTGCATAGTTGAATGGCACTTTGATTATCACACCAAAGTGTAGTCGGATGTTGTTGCTAAAAGCCAAGCTTTGATAGGATTTGACGAAGCCACAGGGCTTCCTTACTAGCTTCTACAGCACCACGATACTCCACTTCTGCTAAAGAAAGAGAAATGGCACTTTATTTCTTGCAAGCCCATGTAATAGGTCCTAAACCAAGAGTGAACACATAACCTGTAGTAGACTTCCGATCATCATGGCCACCAGCCCAATCGGAATCAGTGAAACCAACAAATAGAGGAGATTCTTTAGCATTTTAATGAATCCCAAATTGAACTGTACCTCAAACATAATGAGGTATTCTTTTAGCTGCTTTCTAGTGACTTTCATGGGGGTTTTGCATAAACCGAGAAAGAAGGCCAACAACAAAAGAAAGGTCAGGACAAATATGGGTAAAATACAAAAGTTTTCCTACAAGTGGATGGTATAAGGTAGCATCAACTTCAGGTGAAGTACAAGTGACTGAAAGTTTGGCTCCAGACTAAAAGGAAGAAGGGGCTGGCTTACAATCTTCCATGTGAAAATGGTGTAGAAGATCACAAGCATACTTGGACTAGGAAAGGGAAATACCTTCCTTGGATTGTAAGACTTGAAGAACAAGAAAATAATGCAAATGTCCTAAGTCTGTCATTTCAAACTTCTTTTTAAAGCTGGACCTCACGTGGTTTATAAGGTTGGGATCACTACCAGTAAGGATAAGATCATCAACATAAAGAACAAGAATGATAAGAGACTTACCCACTTTCTTGGTGTAGACAATATTGTCGGAATGACACCTAGAAAAGCCAGATTCTAAAAGAAAGCTATCCATTTTCGCGTACAAAGCCCGAGGAGCTTGCTTGAGACCATAAAGAGATTTCTTAAGCCGACATACAAGACTGGAGTCTGTTTGTATAAAGCCAATAGGTTGTTCCATATAGATTTCTTCATTCAAGTCCCCATGCAAGAAGGCGGATTTAACATCCATCTGATGGACTTCCCATTTGAAAGAGGCAGCAAGGGAAAGAACAAGGTGGACAGAGTTCATTTTGGCAACAGGGGAGAAGTTTTTAGTATATTCAATGCCTTCAACTTGTGAAAAACCCTTAGCAACAAGACGAGCTTTATGTTTATCAACTTTCCCATCTGGTCCATACTTGGTTCTGTAAACCCATTTGCATCTAATAAGTTTTCGTCCCTTTGGTAGAGGAACAATATCCCATGTATCTTTTTCCAATAATGAACGATATTCTTCATTCATAGCTGTGTCCCAATCTGGATGTCCTGAAGCTTCTGCAAAGGTGTCAAGATCATAATTCGCTGAGGCTTGAGCCAGTAAAGAAGAGGCTCTATCGAACTCAGAATGTGTACGTCGCTGATTTGTAGGATCATCGGCAAGATCATCTGCTGCATTCCGAGTAGCACGGACCCATTTTGGAAGTGGAGGAGTTGAAGGAGGATCTTGAGAAGGTGGGGGAGGATTGTCATCCTCGCTTTCATCATCTGAAGAAGAAATATATTCAAAAGTAGAAGAGATAGAGAGAGGTGGCATATTTTCCGAACTAGGCTCGTAGGCTGATATATTTTCAGCAAACTTTACATGTCTTCTAATGATAACATGTTTGGACTTAAGTGGAATAAGTCTATATCCTTTGACATCTTCAGAATATCCAACAAAAATACATTTTTCACTCTTAGGTTCTAAAGCTTTATGTTTCTCATCTAGAATATGGGCCCATGCTTCACTTCCAAAAACACGAAAGTGACTCACATCTGGTTTAATTGAGCTCCATGCTTCTTCTGGAGTGAAATTCTTTAAAACCTTAGTAGGAGTGCGATTTATTATGTAATTTGCACAGTTAATAGCTTCTGCCCAATAATTAAGACTAAGTCCTTAGATTGAAGCATACAATTAGCCATTTCCTTTAAGGTGTGATTCTTCCTTTCAGCTACACCATTTTTTTGTGGAGTATATGGAACAGTATGTTGCATTTGAATTCCATGCTCAGTGCAAAAGTTGATGAAGTCGTTTTAACATATTCTCCGCCATTATCAGATCTTAGCTTAAAGAATTTGATGTCTAGATTGTTTTTCAACAAAGGCCTTAAAGGCCAAGAATTTGTTAAATACTTCACTCTTGAGTTCTAAGAAGTATACCCAAGTGCGTCTGGAGAAATCATCAATGAAAGTTAAGAAATACTTGTAGCCAGAGAATGAAACAACTGAAAGTGGACCACATAAATCACTATGCATAAGTTGTAGAGGGGCTGAGGCGTGCCAAGAGGGACGTTTTTCAAAACTGTCCTGATGATGTTTTCCGAGTACACATCCGGAACAAACACCATCTCTGCAAGATACCATTGGAAGACGTGTCACCATATTTTCTTTACATAGATTCTGAAGGGAGCGATAGCTTAAGTGACCAAAACGCTCTGATTCTTCATTGTTGCTTCCAAGGCTTCCATCTTCTTAAATCATTTAGATTCTAAGTGGCCATCTCGATTACAAAATTTGCAATGTCTATCAGTCTTCTTCCCTTTGTTTTTATTTGCCTTATCATTCTGGTGAAATGATTTTTCATTTTGAGGATGAAATTGCTTAGGACCCTTGTTCGGTTTAGGACCATTCTTTTTAGGATATGACTTCTTAGGATTCTTTGAGTTTGGTTGCTGCTAGGCGGTTAATGCTTTCTTAGAAGAGTTTCCAAGATTAAGAAGGTCAAGGTGTAAGAGTTTTTCTTGTTCTCTTATTAAAGAATCACAAAAAGCATCAAAGAAAGGGGGCTTGTAGTCATGTCCTTGAGAAATGAAGGCTTCTCTTGTAGAATGGAAGGTGGAAACAAACACAGAGTAGGCTGGTCCCAACTTAGTAAGAATGCAATAGATAAGGGCACTGTCTTCTTTCTTAACTTTAACACCTTCCAAGAGAAGTCTAATGGTCTTGAACTTGGACAAGAAATATTCAATGGAAGAAAAATAATTGGGGTTTAATGTAAGAAACTCATTTTCTAGCTGATGGGCTCTAAGTTCATTTTTTATTCCAAAAACTTTAGTAAGTTGCTCCATTGCTTTATCAGGAGTATCAAGTTCAGCAATATGGAATCTGAGATCGGGAGAGATAGACATCCCTATCAACCCACGTGCTTGATCTTGCCTATTTCCCCATTTGGCTGCTTTCTGTTCATCTTTTGGCTTGGTTTCTTGGCCTGTGGCTATTCAGTAAAGACCTTTACTTCTAAGTAAATCCACAATGTAGGACCACCATTGGAAGTAGTTGGTGCTGTCAAGGATAACTTGGCATGAACTTTCCATTTTGACATAAACTGAAGCTAGATATGCTAAAACTAAGTTTTCCAATGGAAAGAGCTCGAAAAATTAGGCTGGTTAAAAAAAAACGATTCTGAAAACAGCTTCCGGATGAAGAAGTTATGACCTTTTTAAAAAACGTTGATGAAGGGCCAGCAAAGTGCGGGAATGTGCGGAAAAAAAAAACACTCCTTTTTCAACAAAAAGGAGATTTGAACCCAAGACCTCTACTCTCTTAAATTAGCTTTGAACCAAGTGAGCTATACAAAGAGAGAGAGAGAGAGACTTTGTTTTCTTTTAGTCACGGATGCTTTGGATTGCGTGCTTACTTGAGAAAGCTCTTTTTTTTTTCTCCCTACAAAACAAAAACACAAAACCCAACACAGACATGCAAAAAAAACAAGCCTTACGGCTAAAACTTAGCTTTACCCGGAAACTAAATATTTTCCTCAATGTTTCTGATTTTCCGAGATCACACTAAGGTGCAGGGAAAAGAGCATACACATGAGAAAAATTCTTCCTTTTTGTTTCTGATTTGCCCAGATTGCACAGAGTCGCAGGGAAAAGAGCATACGTAGAAATGAAAGGTATAGATCCAATAAAAAAAAATAGCTAAATAAACCGAAACCGAAATAAACAGAGAGAAAATAACAGTAAACTGCAAATAAACATTGTA
>APFE030023105.1:0-12996 GCA_000404065.3 Pinus taeda | reverse complement strand
TTGCATGTCACTTATATGGCCAAGAGGGCTCATAGATCTTCTTGCGGAGTTGGGTGATTGTGTTTGATCGATTGGCGAGTGAAGGAGGACATTGCAACTAGTCTGACATGTTGCCTCTTAGGTTGAAGGAACATGTACTAGAAGCCCAACATCTACCTAAGGGTTGGAAAGTGAAGATATACATGTCCACTTATATACTTGATGCGATTTGTGCCCATTAGTAGTTCCCATGCTTGGGTTGGGCATGGACACCTTCGAAAACGTCTATGTCCACCCATTGTAGGTTGTTCTCCAAATGCGGCTACCATGAACTTATCATATAATTATTAGACCACTTATTCACCTCGGTGCATAGGATGATATTTGAGTAGGATCCACCTTGCATGTTGTAGGAAATGATGTAGGCATTGGTTGACATAACAGATTGGTATGCATCTCCCGTTGGCACCTTCATATGGATGTGCAATGCGGAGAAGGCTTTGCATGTTTTACGGAAGTTTTCCATGGAGAAGCTCATCATTAAATAGGTGTCATATCAGATATTGACATGGTCATTAGCTAGAATACACAGGAATTATAAGGCACCTTGGTCTACTCTTCCTTTTCTGATCAGGTTTTATGAGATTCAGAATCTCAATCATGCTAAGGCCAAAATGGAGGAGTTCAAAAGATTCACCTTCTGCATCAGAAGTTTCAATCCGTATGACCCACATTGCTTAGTGAAGGACCACTGTGCCATAGTGAAACATCCTTGGATCCACGGGGTGTGTCTTTATCCTGAGGAAGAGCCACAAAGATAATGTTATCATTTCTTTAGGCCCAACGAACTGGTCAACATAGTTCTATAGTGGTTATCAAAGAAAAAGGAAGTACCATCTCAGAGAGCAGCATCATCAGTAGTAGTAGAGGGTAGTAGACCTACATGTGACAAAGGCAAGAGAAAGGTTGTTGACAGTGCAAAGTTAGAGCAAAGTTACAAGTTCAAAAAACTTCCACATGTGTTGAAGGAATATTTGGAGATTGAGGCTAATAGGAAACAGCGCGAAATGAGAATCACACAAAGGAAAAGAGAGAAATAAAGGATGGAGGAAACATAAAAGGAGTTACAAGAGTTGAAGTAGCAACTCTGAGAAGAACAAGAGCTACAGAGAAGAGAGAAGGAAGCACATCAAGGAAATATACAACAAGAGGCATGACATGAACAAATTGATGAAAATGTGCCCATACAGGTTATAGAATCATCCATGTAGATGGCATAGAGCAGAGAGGGTGAGAAGTTGTAGGATAAGGGATTTCCTCCATAGATTTAATAGATGTTAGAGAATATGGACACGGATATGGTTCATCTAGAGTTAGATTAGGATATTGACCTCATGCCTCAAAACTAAGAGGTCACCTCACCGACTTCACGACATCCAGAAGCAAAGCAAGTCCCAAGAAATCAAGGAGACGCTGAGATCCTTGAAGACAATCCAGAAGCAAAGATGCACAACATATCTGTTGATGAGTCACGACACAGAGTTGTGGAGTCATGCAGAGTGCTTACTCTGAATTTCCATGTATCTCCTATGCAGTTTGAAGGGCGAGTGATCGTATTCGATGTGCGCAAACATCCAACTACGTTGGATGATGCCACTAGAGCATATGCCAAAGCCACCAACTCGAGAGTTATATTCTTGATAGTTGAGAAGGAGCGCATGGCTGAAGAGTTACAAGTGGCCATGCAGGGACGATAACAGGTTAGAACATCCTCCAGAGTAGAGTTGAGAAGATCGATACTAGGTGAAGTATCATCTCTCGAGATGGTCATGTGGAAGTTGTACTTCAGATTTATCACTATGCATAAGTTGGTTGTGCATATCAACAATTGGCAGCTTCGTTGCGCTAGGACAACACACGTCTTGTCAGATCTACACACTAGTTTTGATCACATGCAAACATGGAGAATGAGATAGAAAGGAGCCCCATTGCACTTCCGTAAGATGATGATGCCAAAGATGGTAGAGTTGAAGGCACACATCCAAAGTTAGATATGGAACTATCAGGAAATCCTGCAACTCATCGCCAGTGTGTAGGCTTCACATGCATGAGTGTTCAAAAGCATGGATTTCATTGTGCACACGCATGTGATCCCATCCATTGTCACACTCACTAAGGAAAGGATAAAGAACCAAGTCTGACTAGAGCTGGAAATTTACTTTGATCAGTTGATGCCCGTAGCCACCTCCGCAGACTTGGAGATCAGCGCAGACACTATGCCTCAGCATGTTACTAGTCCGGTTGTACTCAAGACTATGATGCGCATGGTATCAGATGAGTTGGATAGAGATTCAAAATCAATGTACCCAGATGCATTAGAGGCAAAAGTTCACTTTCAAAAGGATGTCACCACAAAGTACACATACACCATCACAGACTACCAAGCTTGGCATGAGGCCACCACCATCAATCATCATGAGGATGCCAAAGCGTTGGTCTTCCCACAACTGTTTGAGTCTTAGTGATGTCTTGCATGGCTTTTTCAAGAATATTTTTGTCTCACATGTGTACATGTGCATATTGTAATGTAAACACGTTGTAAGAGTGAAAAGCTAAGTGTCGATAATAGAATGTAACATTCATGTAGTAGTCGAAGAGTCATAAGGGTAGGTGAAGAGTCACAAAGGGGAATGTCAAGGTTCACCCCACCCTTTTTTATTTATAGAGACTCATAACTCATTTTACAGGGTTTTGGGAGCCAAGCTTCCTATAGTGGTAACTTAGAGAAATCTTGGAGTGTACTATAATGAGGCTTGGCTTCTCCAGAGTGCAGAGCTAGTACATCTCTTTAGAGGAACACGAGGCAGTGACTGTAACGTTCCACTATCGGGACTTGTGGTTGGTCATGGTTGTATGTGTAATTGGATATTTCACTTTATTAATATAATAGATCCAACATGTTTCATGCATATGTTGTTGTTGTAGTTCGTCTATCCTGGGTACTTTAATGATATATGTAGTTGTTAATTGTGCATGTACATATGGAATATTCTGTGTATGTTTCTATGAATCTTGTCAAAATTTGTTATTGGTATAACCATCGCTTTGGATCATTGGTTATACTACCTTCCATCTTGTGATGTATTTATGCTTGTGTGTTCCTTTTCAAGTTGCGTGCTATCACAGGTTTCTAAGGGGCACACTCACTTCCTGTTCCGTGTGTTAGAGCCTTTCATGCACCTTCCTTGACTTGGTGCAAAGGTCACACCCTTGCTACCAATAAGGACATCCTAGTTACCTCTGCATGTAACCACGGTCAAGGCGATACCATACTACCCACTGCTGGGATTCCTACACCAAATGGTCTAAGGTTTAGTTGGGAATTTTTACTAGGGAGATCCCCTGACATGTTAGCGGGTCCACCACAATGAACGGGATGGTAGAAAGGTAAATGTATCTCACTTTAGAATTTTTGGATCAGTAGTGTTTTAAAATGTTCCTGAGTATCTAAGAAATAATTCTGATTATAGGAGTAAAAGATGTATTTTTGTAGGGTATAGTGAGTAGTCAAAGTCCTACACAATTTACAATCTAGTTACCAAGAAGTTTGTATTCAGCAGAGATGTTAATTTTTTTGAAAATAAATCTTGGTATGATGATGTTGATGAAGCTTAAAAACATTTTTTTTTATGTACCATAGATACCAATATTGTAGGTTCAAGAAGAGCCACAACATTATGAAAATGGTACATCTTCGAGCAATGATTCCACCCATGATTCAACATCTTCAGAAGACAATCAGAAAAAAAAAAAAAAAAAAAAAAAAAAAAAACTTGCGAGAAATATATGAGGAGTGTGAGTTTGACCAACAGAATACGTTTTCATTTCATTCATCACAACCAACCCATTTTGAATAAGAAGTTAAAGAAAATTATTGGGTAGATGCAATGATGCAAGAAATTGTTGCCATAGAGAAGAACCAAACATGGGAATTAGTTGATCCCCTAAGAGACAAAACCAAAATTCTTGTAAAATGGGTATATAAGACAGGTTGAATAAAAAGGGAGAAATTGAGAAACATAAAGCAAGGTTAGTTTCCAAAGGATTCAGACAATAGTTTGGTGTCGACTATGCTGAAACCTTTTCCATAGTACCAAGTTTAGACAATGTCGGAACCATTTAATTACAATGACTCGACATAAATGGGAAGTGTATCAGGTTGACGTAAAATTTCTCTTTGTAAATGGTATATTGCAGGAAGAAGTTGATGTAGAGAAACCTCTTGATTTTGAAGTCCCGAGATAGGAGCATAAGGTATACAGATTTAAGAAAATATTATATGCCTTGAAACAAGCTCCAAGAGCTTGGTAGAGTTACATTGACAACTATCTCATCAAAAGTGGTTTTTTTGGAAGAAGCCAAGAGCCAACTTTGTATACAAAATTTCAATAAGGTAAAATTATTATTGTATGCCTTTACATATATGATCTCATTTATATAGGCAATATGATGTTAGAAGACTTGAAATAAAAACTCCAGAAAAAGTTTGATATGATTGATTTAGGGGTCATGAGATACTTCTTGGGCATTGAAATTTAGAAATGTGTTAATGGCAATTTTATTGGTCAACAAAAATATGCCACTGACATCATCCAAAAGTTCAGAATGACCAATTTCAAACCAATTGCTACACCAATTTCTCAAGGAACCAAGATGAGAAAAGAAGACGTAGCTCCACTAGTTGATCCCATACTGTATAAAAGTGTAGTTTCTAGTTTTTTGTATCTCACTACAACTAGACCCAATATCTTGTTTGAAGCAAGTTTTGTCTCCAAATTTATGGAATCACCTAATATTACTCATTAGAAGGTTGAAGAAGGATCTTAAGATATATTGTAGGGATCAGAAACTATTGTTTGTTCTATACAGATTCTAAAAATTGTTCACTTTCAGGTCATAAAAATCACGATTAGTCAAGCAGTCGAAATGATAAAAAAATCATCTCATGGTATGATTTTCACCTTGGAACCAATCTGATCTCATGGGAAGCCAAGAAACAATCAATCATTTTAATATCTTCTGTAGAGGTAGAGTATGTAGCAGCAAATTCAACAACTTCTCACGTAGTGTGGTTGAGAATATTATTGAAATATATTTCAAATGTTCAGAATGCTCCAAGTCCTATTTATTGCGAAAACAGTTCAACAATTTGTTTATCAAAAAATCATGTTTTCTGCAAAAATAGAAAGCACATTGAGAGAAATTTGCATATCATCCACAAGTTTGTCAAAATGGGGACATAGTACTTACTTTTTGTGGTTCCAAAGATCAACTTGTAGATATTTTCATAAAGCCATTGCGAAACAATGTATTTGAATTTCAAAAAGAGCAATTAAGCATTCTAAGTGCCTCTACTTGTAATAGTTGAGATTAGGAGGGGATGTTGAGATATAATCTCATTGTATACTATGTGCCATCACATTTGATTCAGTTGTCTACTAGGTGTCATAAAGAGTTCAATTTTACTTCAGTTTAGTCAAGATTCACTCCAGTCATTTATTGTTGATGTTTTCTATGTAATTTATTTAACTATTTTGAATATTGACAAGAGAAACACGTGCTTCACATTTTCTCTTCATTATTTCTAAGCCTCTAGTAAAATATGATAATTATATATGTCTGGAGTCTTTTCAATGCTATAATGATATGACATATATGTAATGTGTACTAGATATATCATAGTGAAGGGAAATTATACTTGTTTCCATGAGCCTTTAGGTTGGCATAGGAGGGGCAAACATCATTGTTCCCATATGTACCATGAGGGACGCATTTCATTTGGCACAACATGTACCACAAGATATTAAACATCTCTTATTGGGGGATGCTTCTTTTCACCTCTCTCCACATGTTGCATTGCAATTTGCAAGAATAAATCCAAGAAATAATTAATGATGCTAAGGCGGAACATTGAATTCATAGAAGAAAACTAAAACAACTAGAAAACCATAACAATGCAAATAAAGGCTAAAGATGCACCTGGAATTCACCACAATAGCCAAAATATCAGGAGAAATAACATCACAAATAAATACTAAAGATGAGCTCTCCATTCACAAGGAAAAGCTCCAACCACAAATGCCCAATATAAGAATTGACTTCACAAGGGAATACACAAAGAAATAACAGAAACAACATAATGATGCAAAAACTAACAAATGCTTAAAGCAAGCCTTGAACTTCACATAAGGAGTGGAAACAACTAGTGAGGATGTCAAATATAAGCAATTTCTATGACCATTGAACTTGAGAAACTACCTTAGTAACAGAACAACAAATAACCTAAAAAGACAAGTTGTGAATCCACAAGAAGAGCTTAAATCATTGACAACATCAAATAATTCCCTGAATGAGGTTGGAATCGCTAAGTAAACGTTGAAGAAGCATTAGCAACAACAATAATAAGTTGATAAGAAAATATTGTCTTGAATTCACAAGAAACAATTAAAACCATTATATAAAATATAATATCATGTGGCCCTTTCAGAGCATTTACCTATGATCAGCGATATTGATTCCATGTATTTACAGCTTAAATTAGGAAAAAATAGTAACGATGTGTGATTAGTTAAATATGTGTAAAGTTGGGCCTCCTAATTATATCTATGAATGAATTATTCACACATGATAAAACCGAAATAACAATAGAGATATTCTCACCGCAACTGTTGTCGCAGCTTCAATATCAATAGCTTCGGCACACATCTATAGATTCATTAATCAAATGTGAGTCAATCTTCAAGGCCTGTTAGATATATTTAACATAATTTCCAAGTATCAGACGTGAAAGAATAAAGCACAGGCGATTTTTGCTTCAGAGAAGAAAATTAACTATATTATGGAACAAAGATTTATATTAATAAACATGTAGATGCAAGCGGAAATTCAACATCGATAAAAGACAACTTCTTACTGGAATAGGTAGTACTATCATCACAAGATATAAAAGAGACAAACAACATTTAGAAGCCATGAGAGTAGCCTACCATTAGGGGACTTTTGAGGGTTAAAAAGGGCCTCCTAAGAAAATGTAAAACCAAAGTAAAATTTATAAGAACCAATAGGATCCAAGATGATGATGTAATCGATGGGGGATGATTCACCATTTTTGAGGTAAAAATATTAAAAATATTAAAAAATAATAAAATAATAAAACTACATTTTCAACTCGTATTTTTAACTTATATCCCTAAGGCTTTACTCAAATTTCAAGTGAGATTACTTGTTGCATGCAAAATTTAATTTCTCATCCAAGGAATACCCATGTTCCATACTTTCTATGGACCCTATTACATGAAAAATGAGAAATACGTGAAAAAATGTTATTGCAATCATGTTTTTCATGTATTTCTCATTTTTCATGTAGTAGAGTCTATCAAATTTATGCAACATGGGTACCCCTTGGATGCGGAATCAAGCTTTTCATCCAACATGTGTTTCAACTCTAAATTTGAGTGAACCCATAGGGAGATAAGTTGAAAATACGAGGTGAGAAATTAATTTTTTCTTTTTTCCATCTAAATTTTGATGATGTAATATAATCTTATTTTATTATTTCCACTATTATTTTATAATTTTCTAGGCGGCCCATTTTAGACCTCAAACTACCTCTAATGACTTAGAATAATAATATCTATTCCAACAATGGAGACTCAGATAGAGAATACCTATCTTCTTTTAACTCTCCAATGCAATGAGATGCAGGATGCTCTCAATTTATAGGGAGCAAAAAGATGGAAAATATGTCTTCCTACTGTCTTCTTCCCATCATATATTGTAAGTTGTGTTACTTGTTTGAACTCTAAAATGAATCTAGTCCACTGCCAACTGGGTCTATGTTATGCGTCATGAGTTGGATTTAGGCAATTTCCATCTGGGTATTGCAGTGCACTGTAAGCTGGTGCCACATCATTGAAAACT
The DNA here is from genome assembly GCA_000404065.3 of Pinus taeda. Lineage (NCBI taxonomy): Eukaryota > Viridiplantae > Streptophyta > Pinopsida > Pinales > Pinaceae > Pinus > Pinus taeda. Next base: position 5,037 of record APFE030023105.1, on the reverse strand, counting down.
TGCATATCATTCATTGTAACATCTTGCATTATCTTGGTGATGCAAGAAAATTCAACCTGGAATATCCAGAAGTATAATGTCTTTTAAGTAGTCGAATGTATTCACGTGCTCCCACTACACCAGATATTTAGCTAGTTTATCAAGTCACCTGAGTGCACCAAAATATTTATGTAGTTTACGAAGTCACCTAGAAGTATCTACTAGTATAATATTTTTTAAATTGACATATGTATTAGAATAATAATGCTTAATTTATGACTTTCAAGTAAGTTGGACTGTATTTCACCACATTTATGTTACGATTCTTTTGTGCTATTCTTACTATTTTTAATTGCATAAATTTTTCTAAGGTATTAAAAATACATTTAAAACAACCAAATATCATAATAAGATTAAAAATAGTTCATCATAAGGTTGTTGGTAAGAAATTATATCTGACACGATACTACCAGCCTAGCTCACAACTGACATTATGTATTTTAAACAATTTATAATTAGAAACAATAGTTACTTTTTCTAATTGAATTATTCATAGTTTTCTAAAATTTCAATCATAAAATTGTTGGTGGGAAAAGTGATGGAGCTGATTATCTTTATATTTACGTCGAAGGCGTTTTCTTGTGAGGTTCTATGAGTTGCTAATGTAGAGATTCATCGGTTTTCATTGTACAGATTTGATGACTTATTTCCAAGGTACCTAAGCTTGTGTTCTTACTTTTGATTTATTATAATATTTGCTACTAATAATTTTCTTATTGTTGTTAAGAGAGGTACAAAACCTTAAACCCTAAGTGTTTACTCATACGGGTATCATACGGGTATTAAAGAATGTGCAGTAACCCCTAATAGGTTATAATTATTATTCATGACGATTTATCCATTTTCCGCTTTTTTGGATATTTTTCTTTCGAGATGTTTTTGGATGTGAATGCAGAGATTTCATAACTGTTTTATACATGTATAGTGTGTTTCAAAATTATGTTATAATTTAATATATTACAATGATATTCATATTAAACCATAAAAAATGATCCATGGACATATAATTAGAAATAAATTTAATAATAATTAAAAACATATTAAACTAGAGTTATATAGAAAATTATAAATTATAGTTCGTTGTTTTGACCACTATAGGTTAGAGGGTCTCTTCAGTTGATCAATGACTAGATATTAATAAATTGTTTAACATCGATGTTCATTTGCACTATCATGTGCAAATACTAGTATATAAAATGGTTCATTGGTTGAATGTGTCATTCTCATCGTTATGTTATGTTTTTGTTTTGGTTTTTATTTTATACAAGATATTTAAAATTACATATTCATAGCGTTTGTGGATTGTGAGGTCTTTGAGGGGTCTATGTTCGGGGTGGTTCTATTCCAAAACAACATTGGGTCAGTTTGAAATTATGGCTCAATTTGGTTGTTTGGGATTCCAATGCTCTGGTAGATTAATTGAGGATCCCACACCAGATGTATCTCCCAAGAGAAATATTAACTGAGATATATAGTCGAGTTTGGTGGTCTAAAATAGTTTATGAATGATGATTTCTCGAGGGGCCTAGATTTCCCAAGGACCAAATTAGCTTGAATAGTCCCAAAATGGATAATCATTCAAAAATATTTGCAACTTAGTTCATTTTGATGTACGCCAAATCTAAACCTCGACATAAGGATGTCTCATGTTCGTGCCTCTCCTTCCACAGTAACATCACATAATATTTTGCCCAGAAACATTGGACAAAATAAAATTGGTAGGGCAACCCTCTACTAGGCATTCTGATGACTCTCTGACTCCCTCTTCAAACTGTAATAACAAGAACATCCCAAGAAGTCAACCTAACAGGGTTTATATGCACACATTTTCCACCCTTTTGGCCTGATTTTAAATTGTACTAGGTTCCTTTCTAGAGATATTCGTAGGATGCCTATATAGCCAAAAGAAAACAATGCCTAAAAAAATATGAGGAATCACACCCTCTTACCATGCAACAAACTTTCTAGAGGCTTCTAGATATTTTTTACATTTCATAGAAAGTGACGAAATCATGTTCTCGTGCCACAATACATTTTCTAGAGGTTTACAAATATCAGATTTGATTTGGGGTTAATGCTCCTTCACCAATACAATGTATTAATATTATGGAAACTTAAAATTTATGTAGTAAAGCACAATTTATATAAATACAAACTATAGATTTAAAAATCTAATTTATTTTCCTACATTTCATTTTTCTATATTATCTTCAAATTAAGTCCCTATAATAATAACTCCAAGATAATAGTTATATTTTTTTCTAGGTTTTCATTGTGAGTAATGCATCATCAAAGACCATCGTTAGCTTGCAATGACCCTCATTTGTTCCAATGCTTGAGATAAAACAATTCCATACTTGAGGGTATACAAGTTTGATATAAGAGGCCCACAATAAGAAGGCTTAGAACATGTTCAATTTTCATTAAAGAAAAACTAAACTAAAGGTTGATAACTAATTTTAGTCCTATGGATTGCACTTGAAATAGAATGTTCATAAAATCAATTATGGTTCTCCATGATGTGATAAAAAGGCATTGTTGAGTGTGGCATAAATCATTTGGTTACTAAGAAATAATGGGATCACACTAGAAATCAAGGTAGCCCAAAAATGAGGAAGACGGTTATGAAGGCACAAATAGGAAACAATAGGGCACCAATGACTATTTTGAAGTGAAGCACTAGAAGAAACCACCCAATCAAGGATTAATGATATAAGCCCATTGCTATACACAAGGAAAAAACATGGTGTGAGGGCCTCTAAATCAATCCCATAGTGTAAGTGTGTTATAGTCATTAGGGCCATATATGTTAGATAAAGGAAAAGGGAATGTCCCTTAAACTAACATTATATATACAACCATAATAAATTTAATGGAATTAGATTTGACATAAAAGCTAAATATAGATGAGAAACAAACTTCAGATATACCTTGAATGAAGAATAAAAATGGAAAACCTGAAAAATCACCATGAATTGAACATGAAACATTTAACTAAGTCAAAGAAGGTCAATGAATAGGAGTAAAACTTAGATTTTTTACAAACCATGGAATAAAGGAATGATGATGAAAAGAAGGAGACATAGAGACTAAAATGATAAAGGCCAACTAAATTGTAGGTGTAAATATTGTGAACAAATACGATGATCATGTTAGATATTATGAGTGGATAGATATAGTTGATTCAATGAAAATCACTAGAATAGAAATGGAACTAAAGCTGTGACACACCTTTGTTTTTCTCTTTGAAGTGATGACTCTTTTTAGGATATTGAATAATTGTTTGAACTTAATGACTATGGAAGCGAGGACACAATTTAATTTATTATGTAATTAAATTTTAATTGTTGAATAAATGAGTTCATTCAGAAATAAAGGGGAAGGGAACATCAATAATAGAGAATTATTTCTATTTAGAAATAGTGTTATGTGGTAAAGACCACATAGTGGACCTTCCCAAATATTCTCTTAGAAAACCGACGAGAAAACTGCTAATATAAGAACAACGAAACTCGAGAGAATGGTATCCTTTAAAGGAGAAAGGAAAACATTTTTTTATTTGAAATCAAAAGCCCAGGTAAGTAAGGAGTGAAAACTCTTGGACAGCGACATTGATAAGGAAAAATATGATGGGAAGAACTATAAGAATAGCAATAAGAAATATAGAGAGGGTTATTATTCCTAAGTGCAATAAGTCTGAGTCTAGCGAGAATTCTTGGTGACAATTCACTAGTTGGGAGGAAAGTTTTCTCTCCATAAGTGTTACCAAGTAGTCAGTTACAATGAGATAATTATGATTTTAGAATTAAATGCTGAATTATATATTTGATAATGTTATTTGTTGTAACTATTATTAAATTTATGTTTTAATTATTGATTTATACAAGGAACTAAAGAGTAAATTGATATGAACTGAATTGTGCATGCATAGGCAGAGTAATTTATTAAGAACAAAACTATATATGCACAAGTTTCACAAATAATTATTAGTTAATTAATGCATGATTTAAATGTTTAACCCAAATATATTATATATATTATATATGTATATATATATATTATATATATATACTTATATATATATATATATATATATATATATATAATATATCAGTTTTATATAATTTAAGAATTAGGTGGATCTACCTACGATTTTCGACAGGAAGAATCTAAATACCTTATTTTAGAGTATCTAAAACTAGAAAAGAAATAAGGGTAAAGTTCAACATTTAAGGCATACATTAGAAGCATGAATTAGGGCCAGAATTAAAAAAGTAATACTTCCTTGATGAGAAGGAATTGGACTTGTGAGTTCTTGTAGATGAATATGGTCAATAAAATCGGATAAGAAAACATGGAATATTTATAGTGTTCTAGTAAAAAAATTAATATGAAAACTCTGCTTGTAAGTCTAATAAAAAATACTATCACGTTGGAGAGAATATAATCATTCCATTATTCAACAATATCCCTACCTTTGATGGCTATACAAAACAATAATTTGAGGAAACCAAGATTAATATCTTGAATAATTAATTTTGGATAATGCATATATATTGAAGTAATTAGTGTAGTATAAGTTAAACTATGCTACAAATCTCAAGAGAATTATCCAAGAATGGAATAATAATATAATGGTACTATATTAATGATATGGACATTCCTTTGTAATTTTCTAGTATATACTATAAACGTTTGATGTAAAGGGGCCAATGGAAGTTGATAGTTTCATCGAAAACCTAGAATATAAGTCAATGTTGGCTATAGAAATAAATAATTGACCTCGAAAAATCATGTTTATATATAAATCATGAATGCACGTTACTATTATAATGGATTCTTCTATGAAACCAGCTCAAGAAAAGATAGAAAAGATAGATCAACGCCTTAGAATTCAGCCTCTTCGAGGGGGCAACCTCCTTTACATTACATAAATGAACAATTCTTGGATGATTCAAATGACAAAACCTCCTTCTATATATAGGAGTCTAAGGAGTC
>APFE030023101.1:0-18080 GCA_000404065.3 Pinus taeda | reverse complement strand
TTTTACAAAATTTGGTTAAACTAACCCCAAAACTAACCCTGGGACCCTATCCCAACAATTATGCTTTTGTATGTTTAGGGTTTTCCACTGTTTCTCAATAATAAATAGGTATTGGAGCCTCATTGTAACATAGTTAAGAGGCGTGTAGCCACCACATCTCTCCTCATAGATAAGCTACCATCGCATGAGCTAGTTTATTTCTATTGTGTTTTTAACCATATTTCAGTATTTGGATATTAATGAAATGAAGTGTAATTTATGATGCATTTTTGTATTTATGGTTATATTGTAATATTTTTCGTTCTTGTTTAAGTTCGGATCAGTGGTATCAGAGTGATATACTCTTTCTCTATTATTTTTCATTTCCCCAATGAGGTTAGGGTATAAGGAGTTAAGGCTCGATCTGGTTGAACCTTTGCAAGACCAACCTCGCAAACCCTGACAGTCTCCCATGGTGAAAGAAAAGAAAGACCTAGGCATAGGAGATCCTTTTAAAATATTGCTTGAGAAAGCCCTCGAGCGATAGAGGTACGCGATGATGGATAACTTTGTCCAGGTCCTTCGACAACTACCCACAGGCGATGCATCTTCATCCAAAAACCACTATGGAGGTGCCACTCCTTTTAAGGTACAAGTTAACTTCAATATTACCATATTTGAGGTCCAAATAGATGCAGATGTTGTAGATAAATGGTTGAATCTATTGGAATGATATTGTTTAGTTCATGACTATTCCAATCGAGAAAATATTAATTTTTCACTTCTCAAATCTATCCCATACGTCAAGGACTGGTGGGAAACCTACTATGAACAAAAGGAAGATACAAAGGAGGGGGAACGCCTCTTCCACTCACAGATGTCAAAGAAAGGTTCTCCGTTGCATTTCATTTTAAACAATGGGAGACAAAGGAACCTCATTTCAGCAGAGGTCGTAAAGCGACTAGGCCTACCGATCACAGGACATCCACATTCGTACACCATCAGGTGGCTTCAACATGGATGAGATCTTTGTGTCAGCTAGTAATGTCATCTTCCCTAAAACATCAATTCCTTCACGGATGAGGTATTGTGTGATATTTCTCCTCTCAAAGTTTGTGATCTATTATTAGGACAACAATACATGTGGAAGCAACATGATGTATATGACTCTAGACCTTCCTCTATGATTATTACTTTCAGGAAAAAGTTGTACAGGATACCAAAGGTAGCCCCGCCTACTGTCGTCTTTTTGATCACTGCAAAGAATTGCAGTAAGATCATTTCCGAGACCAGGAATTAATTTTTCCTTATGATTCACCCCGAGGGCAAGAAGAAGGTTATGGCCACTTCTTCCAGACAAGGCTCCTCCAGACAACAATAAAATACAGACAAGATTGTGGAGGAGTTTAGGTACGTTTTCGTGTCACCTATAGCAGTACCTCTGCACTATGAGGTCAATCACAACATTGATCTAAACCTAGGCACACTGCTACCCAATGGATCAATCTCTTGACACTCTGTTATGGAGAACAATGAGATCAAGAGGATGATTCACGATTTGTTGCAGATAAGGTACATCAAGCCAATCTCATCACCCTGTGGGAGCCCGATTGTATTGGTACAGAAGAAGGATGGGACATGGAGACTCTGTATTGACTCTCGGGTGCTAAACAAGATCACTGTCCAGAATAGGTACCAAATTCCATGGATTGATGACCTTATGGAGAGCTTAAGGGGGGAAAATATTTCAACAATATTGACTTGAAGTCTAGTTATCACATCGTGCCTATCAAACCCTCTGATGTGTGGAAGTTTGCCTTAAAATCAAAGGAGGTCCTTTTCAAATGGTTGGTCATGCCTTTTGGCTTGACAAATGACCCTGAAACCTTCATGAGATTGATGGAAAACATTTTTCGACGCGTCAAAAATGCATTCATGGTTGTGTATTTAGATGACATCTTGAATTTTAGCCAAAGTTGGGAAGAGCACCTCCACCATATTCAACAGGTTCTTCAAACTTTGTGACAACACAAGTTGTGTGCCAAATTGGAGAAATTCACTTTTAGCATGACCCAGGTTCAATATCGAAGGTACATCATTGATCAGCATGGTGTGCATGTGGACTCAGCCAACATACAAGTCATTCGAGATTGGCCAACCCCAACCAGTCTAAAAGAGCCATGCAAATTTCTGGGTGTTTCCAATTTCTATCGTAGATTCGTGTTGGGGTTCACTCATATATCTTGGCCTTTAAGACAAGTCACCAAGGGCGGAGCGAAATAATTTTTTTGTATGAAACACAACAAAAGGTGTTTTCTGATTTGATGCATCACCTCTGCTCTACACCAGTGCTCACATGACTAGACCTACAACAACCATTTGAGATTGAGACAAATGCTTCTGACTATGCTATTGGTGTAGTTCTTACTCAACAAGGGCATCGAGTGGCTTACCATGGTGAGACACTTTCAGGCACAGCCCGAAAGTAGCCCACTTATGACAAATAAATGTATGCCATTGTGCAAGCCTATCATGAATGGAAGCATTACATTATGGGGAAGGAAATGGTCATCCACACACACCACTAACCCTTGTAGTTCATACAAACACAAGGGAAGTTGTGGAATGATCGCCATAAAAAATGGTGCACATACCCGCAAAAATTCCATTTGAACATTAATTAAAAGAAGGCCAACACAAATAATGTTACAAATTGCCTCAATCGACCACTAGTCATGGCGCTAATCACTGTGATCGACTCCTGTGGGCACAAGACTTTGGGGTTTCCGCATCTTTACGAGAGCGATCCAAAATTCAGAAACACATACCAGACACTCCTAGAAGGTAAGAAAGTTGCAAATTTTCACATCCAGGATGCATTGTTATGCCACGTGGGACACATCTGTGTTCCTTCAAGGGAGTGTGCTAAGATGATTTGGAGGTGCACTACAATTGGGTCATTGGACATTTTGGAGTAGATAAAACAGTGGCATTACTGGAGAAGTATTTTTATTGGCCGAAACTTCATTCAAATGTTGGGAGGTACATTAAATCCTACACTGTATGTTCCATTTCTAAATCAACCATCACGAAAAGACGTCTAAATACTCGTCTGCCTACTCCTAGTCGACCTTGGGAAACCATCTCCATGGATTTCATGTCAGGACATCCTTCTATTAAGCACGACAACAATTGTGTTTTTGTGGTCGTCGATAGATTATCTAAGATGGCCATTATGGCGGCCTGCAAGAAGAGTATCACAATAGAGGCCACTGGTAATATCTTCTTTGAGCGAGTGTGGATACACTTTGGGATCCCACAATCCATTATTTCTGATCGGGACAACAGATTCATAAGTGCATTTTGGTCAAGTATTTGGTCGATGCTGGATACCAAACTCACTAAGTCCATGGCTTTCCATCCCCAAACTAATGGCCAAACAAAAGTTGTCAACATGATGATCACATACATTCTGTGCATGTACAACTTGAAGCATCCACACACAAGGTATAAAAGCCTTCCTAATGTCTAGCAGATCTACAACAGAGCTCTCCATAGCTCAATGAGCCAACATTTCTTTCAGGTAGGATTGGGATTTCATCCATTATGTCCCATTGATGTAGCCATACCATTTGTAGCTACTCAGGGATATTCAACTCATGCCTAACCCGAAGCCGATAGGGATAACAACTTCATTGAGCGCATTCAACACATCTGCTAGTGGGTCCATGATATATTGGACAAAGTCGATGCTAAGTACAAGCATTTCCATGATCAGCATTGGGTGTTGCACAAGTTCCAGGTAGGAGACAAGTTTGGCTAGATTTGTAAAAGGAGCGCCTCGTTGGACTCCATCATAAGATTTTCTTGATATGATATGGGCCATACACCATCACCAAGGTTGTAGGGGACAATTCCCTTTAGCTCGACATTCCACCATTCCTTGGTCTGCACCCAATGTTCAATGTATACCACCTTCGGACATAATTTCCACCACTGTTGGACACATCTGACATTGCAGAACAAATCACACCAAAAGAGATAAACCCAGATTGAATGGAATAGAAAATAACTGGTAGGATCATAAATGCATATCAAGGACACTCGCCAATAGAAAATTCAATTGTATCGGGTTGTAAAAGTTGGCTAACTCCTGCACCAAGGCAAGTGCCTGACCAGGGACTAAGTTCAGAAGAAGTTTTCCCATCTCTGGGAGGCACTTAATGCAATGGGGACCATTACTTCCTAAGGGGGGAGGACTGATCGAGGTGGATATTGGTGGCCACCCTACTATTCCACTTGGACCCCCAACACTGTCTCTTTTAGTTTTTCAGTTTCCTTAATGTAGCATCCCTGGTGAAAATTTTATGTAATTAAAGTTAATAAAGGGAAAATAAGCCCACGGTTAAGGGAAACTTATTCCAAGCTGAATGTTGGGAAAAGGTATCCTAGTGGGCATCACTGGATGTGTTTTTTGGCTAAGGAAAATTAGCAAAGGATAAGGTAAAGGCATTAAAAGGCAAAAGGTGATTTTTGGTACATTTATTTATGAAAATAAAAGGAAAATAGGAGAAAAGGAAGGTAAAATTTCAAAAGTTGAATGTGAGGAGGAAACTGAAGGAAAAATAATGGAAAATGAAGAAAATTGAGGCCTCATTCATAAAAAGGCTTCTGAGGATAAGTTAGTAACCCTTTTTTAGTTCAAGTTTAAATATCTCTCATTATTTTCCCTCTCTCTCTCACTCTTGGTCACTTAGATTTTTCTTGGAGCACTCTAGTTTTGGATCAAGGAAGGGAAAGCAAGCAAAGGGAAAGGAAGGAAAGCAAGGATGAAGGAAAGGAAATCAGGATAAAGCAGCTTCAGTAGGAATACTTGCAAGTAACCTTTTTCATGTCTGATTTCCTAACTAGTTTGGGCATGCATGGCGTTCAGTGAAAATTTAAGGATGAAAATATATCTTAAAGTTTAGAAACCTTAGCGAACCTTGCTAGTCTCAAACATACAAACTATAAAACGTTTGATGATATTCTTGTAAAAATTTTCAAATTTTTGATGGTTTTATATAGTCTTTACAAAACTCTGGGGAATTTTAAGGTAAAATAATTTTATACTATAAAATTTGGGAAAATCATTTTTAGAAAAAATGGAAATTGGCGAATCTTTTTTTGGAAAAAGCATGGAAAATTAGCCCACCTATGAATACTAGCCCCTAAAATTTTCCCTGATGGTGTTTCATGTTGGTGTATGGTTCTCTTATTGTCGTGGCATGGTTTTGTTGGCTTATGAAAATGGTTTTCAACCTAGCCTTGCCTTTTTCTAGATGTCATGGTATGTTGGGATGCTTGTCTCAATTTTGAGCTTTGGTTTGTCGGATGGATTTTGAAGTCCGGGGCGGAGGTGGTCTCAAGTTTCATTCCCAAAGGCTTGTTGTGCTATTCCAGAACCCACACATTTATTCGAATAATAGATCATATTCTATTAATAAATGGGGACCCATGATAAAATCCTTGAAAAAGAAATTTAGCACTTAGACACTTCTTTTAAGCTTTTTTCAATAAAGCAAGATATCAAGTCAAAACCTTTTGAAAGCTAGAAATCCTCGCCTTTTCGCATACCGCTTGACCAAGTGTGTCAAAATCCTTATTAACAAGAAAAATTCATGAAAATAAATTGAAAGAATCACCATGCTTAACTTAAATGTCATTAAGCTTTTTATTTTAAAAAAAAAAGATAAGACCTAAGGCATTTGCTAATAAAATAAAGACCATATCACATATCATCATTCTCAAAGGGTGGACGCTCACAAAGAATGTTGAAACTTGCAAAATGCAATATTGCGATGAGACAGTCAACCTTATCGCATCATGTCGCAACACTTAAGAAAGGTTTGAAATCTTACAAACTGCAGGATGTTGCAAAATGCAATAAAAGCCTCGACCCTATAGAACCTAATATCATAAAATGATGATTAAAGTCTGCCTCATGATGAAAAGTGCTTTATAAGGTAAATAGATTTAAATAATAAAGAGCACACCACTTATCCCACATCTCACGTCCCGCAGGAACTTAAGGAAATTTAAGAAAGCACACAATCAAACATGCGAAATGTGATTTGCAACATTGCATCGCAATTGCAAAATTGACATTCTCACATCTTAAGTCTGCCACCTTCGAAGCCATCCTTCTTGTTTTGCGATGAGATACATTAATGAGCAATAAAAGCATCGATAAGGGACCATTAGTGGCTATTTAATATAGGTTAATGGAACTTATGATAAAATTCGGCTCACGTGATACGATATCTTTTAATTTTCATTTAATTAAAACTCCTTTCTTGTCACCTTTTCAAGTTATCTATATCATTCATTCTCATTCTCATTCTTATTTGTGTTTATCCAATAACCTCTGTTTTTCTCCATCTCAGGAAAAATATACAGGGAGCATTGTTGGAAACGATGGGAAATAAGGGGAATGCAGCTGCATTCGAGAAATCAGAAATGATTCCTCTTTTCTCTGATACTACGTGTAGCAGAGATGGAGGAACTACAACTTGGGAGGCTATGTACAACTTATTAGAAGAAGAGCACCCAAGGCCACTGTAAATGAAGGCCACGAAAGATTCCTAAGAGTCATTTGATGCCTCCTATTTCGAGACATCATGTTCTTTCTTGCACCGCATAGCTGCACAACCAAAGATAATCCCATGTATTGACATGGTCAAGTGGGTAATTGACGAGGAAGACATTGTAGACTGAACATTAAGGAATCACAAGTAAGAGGTCAAGGGGTTTTTTCAACAAATAGCTTATGAATTATGTATCAGTTACCAGAGCCGTAGAAGCTCTACAACAAATAGTTCCTTTAGCAATTTTCCAAGGAAAATGAAGACCCAGCAGACATCACCCAAACCTAGACACCAAACAAAGGCAAGCTCAAACGGGATAAAATGGGTATGTACTATACTGCATCTATTTCTCCCCCTTCTAGTTTCACAACAACAATGCTATGTAGATTGTTCAGTAAACCCAACAGCACCAAGTTTTCCCTGGAATGGCTCCCATTAATAGATGTAGCCGTGAATTCAATGATAATGAACTGGGCTAAAATTTTGTTAGATAATTTAGCAAAGGCCATTATGGAATATAGGAGAAAAATAAATCCCTCTTTAAGGGTTTATCCCCCATTTTTTATGAGTGCTTTTGTAATGGATGCAATCTGTTTTGATTCTAAATTTCCCATTATGGGATGGAAGTGGATTGTTCAAGACCCTTTTCCTATCCATGTGTACCATAATACTCTATGGGAATCTCAGTTTCACCCCCATTTTTACAAAATTTGTCAAGGAGTCATGCTACCCATCCATAAAGAAGTATAAAATAGAACCACCCCTAAGTTTTCTACAAAGGCCGAAGTGGATATCTTTCCAGTAGTCAGATGGTTTGGGGAGGAGACATTCATCTATATTAGAGTATTTGGGAGCATTTATTTACTGACAAATTACATCCCCGAAAAATTATTGGCCACACAAATAGCCTACCAAACAACAAGGGAAGGTGGATGAAGTAGAGGACTAAAAGAATAAAAGAAGGTTGTTTAGCTTACATTTCCATTACAATGTGGGGAATTTGTGCTACATGATTTTGTACATGCATGCAAGAAGTAGAGATTATTAAATCTCTGAAATTTGCTACATTTCCACGAAGGTAGTATGACCCGGACGACACTGTTAAGAATTTTACTACTATGGTGAAAGTAAAACCATTCACCCATGAAGGGGACCCTTTGATGACCTCTTCTTACAAGCAGAAACATAATCACAAGTGTTGCATTTGAAATTAACACTTTTTACACTAGATGATCTTATAGATTTCCATGTGTAGAGGGAGAAAATATTACTGAAGGTCCCATTGGAACTATTGTAGATAGAACCAATAAGGTAGCCAACTCCCAGTATAAGCTTGGATGACAGCTCCAAAGAACACTTTGAATAAGAAACCCAAGAGAGATCTACACATGAGTTAGAGCACTCAGAGAAGCAATCTGAAAGTGGAGGAGGACATACAAACAATGAGTCTGAAAAGGACACAGTTGGAACTACAGAGGAAACAACCGAGCCAACTTCAACAAGCAGAAATTGTCTACATCAACTCAGTTAGGAAAGAGCCCAATTATTGACTTGGAACAGGAATAGGAATAGTTCAACACGAAGCTTCACACAGATTCAAACCCTTAGCAAACATCTGAGATACATACTCCTAAGAAAATCCATCACAATTCAAATTTGGAAACGATAGAGGAAGGAGTTAAGGACACTCAAAATGTTGTAATCATTCCTGTTACGTGCACTTCAGAAATTGTTTTGAGAGTTGAAGAAATACCTCCACTAGATGTATTTTGTAGTCCCACCCACAAATTTGTAGTCAAGAGATAGAGGAAGGAAAGAAAGCTAGATGTTGTAACTGTTACAACTTCCGAAAATGAACCAATGGACATCGTTTGGAAGGACTCGCCCATGGGACCACATGAAAATCTCACAAAATTGTCGCAATACGTAGGAGCCAATGCCACAACAACTATTGACAAAGCTACAGAGGTCCAAATGCTTCTTAAGGAATTATAAAAAAGAATTTTGTTGTTTGAACAAAAATTAGCTCAGGAAAAATATAATCAACAAGCGGAATTACAAGTAGCCCAACTCCAGTAGGAATTTGAACAAGTGGGAATTAAACATCAGGCGAGCCTAGCAGAAAGAGATGCATAGATACAAGATATAACAGATAAGTTTAAGGATAATCCTCAAATTGATGAGTTCGTAAAGGAAGCACTCAGTCTTAACTCCCAACTAATGCAGCAGAAGGAAGTACCTTTCCAGAATATTTCGCAGATAAGTCCTTACTGTGAAACCAATGATAAGCTAACAAACCAAGTTGTTGACATGAGACTTGAGTATGATGAAATCCTTAAAAGGATTTATGACTTTATCACTTGGCAAGAATCAGAGGATGGGAGAAAGGTTGATCTGTCAAAACTAGAGGAATCTCACAAAGACATCCTTTTCACAGATTGGGATTCTCGGTTGAAGCAAGCAGAAAGGCCAACAACGATAGCAACGATAGCAGCAAACAACATAAGTGAAGCCATCAACGAAAATATGCATGGCGCTAACCTGGTTACAAAATGTGTACCAGGATTTATTCAGAATGTCAAATAGTTAGAGCAGCAGTGGAAGCAGGAACTGCAGGAAAAGGAGGAGGTGATCAGACAACTAAGCAGGCTGAATTGGGAAGCATACTTGCAGTTTCTAGTGAAACCATACAGTCAGTGGATGACTTTGAGGTGCTTAATAACCTCAACACAAAATATGGTGCCAACACTAACGGGAACTATACTTGTTCCACAATTAAAATCTACGATCGCCCAACAGACTCAGCTTAAGCCTATGACAAATCAATACGATCTCAGAGATCATGGACAAAGGAGTTAGTCATTTAGTTTATTTTTATTTTATTTTTATTTTTTCATAATCTGAGGAAGGTCGTTTAAACCTCCTCAACAATTTTTTTGTAATAATCTATTTTAGGACGTATAGTTAGTATTTAAACACCTCTAATGCATTTAGAGAGGGGTCCAAAAATTTTATCAGAAGCATTCTTCGAAACATTTCACTTCTGTACTTTTAAGGAGGTTTTGATGGAATGACTGGAAGAGGATCTATTTTATTTCAAATATCTAACATACTCTACTAAAATGCATTTTTGTACTCTTAAATGTGTTGGATTGATTGAGATTGGATTAATATTGCTCAAACACATGAGCAGGACTCGTCATATATGGTACTTTTATCTTATGATTTTGTTTTATTTATGTATTAGGCAATAACTCTTCTTTAAATTGTTTTATGTGTGAAATTATGAATTAGTGTTTAGCATTATTTCACTTTTGAATGATGCAGTCTTTAACTTTATTTTGAATACATGAATGATTTTATATGCAACATATCATTCATAATCATTTTGTCTAACTATTTATCCAAAACGATTACTGTTAAATGATTTCACTTCTTATTGTAGTTGAATGATCTATATTACCAATTGTTGTAGGACATCATTGTAGATCACATATTGTATTTAATTCTCAGGTATATTTATAGCTAAATAGTGTCAAACCAGGATATATGCATGTGTTTAATAGTTAGATTACACTTATCTCATCTATTCTCCTTTTACATCATATATCTCCCCACCAACACTATCAAAATCTTTTATGGGCAACTGGTGCCATTATCCCCAGTCAGAGCCACTACACCAAATGGAAAAGGAGCTGCTAACCAAGGTTTAGACCGGGTGGTTTTCCCCCATGTTGTCACAACGATTTCGAGGCTTCAATGTTTTGGTGCTAGAAGAAAGGAATAATTATGAATGGCAAGTAAATTCAAATCAATAGGCCATTCTAAGAGTAAAACCCCCTCACCATCTCCTCCAAATTATCAATCGCATTCCAAATCTCCAAATCCTAAGCAAGGAGTTGTAAAGAAAACTTTAGAACCCACTACTGTGATCTCAAAAAAGTCAGATCAATCTTCTTTTGTAGAAACCCTTTAAGTCCAGTCTTTGATCCATAAGCTAAAGGGGATTTAAATATCTCAAGAAGAATCTGAGTTATTCTAGGCTAGTCTTTCTTCTCAGTTTCCCTCATCTCAAAGGCTAACTAGAGCACAGAGTGAAAATTTTGGGTCCCCTCATTTCGATTCCTTCTACCAAACCATAAGAGTGCTAAGAAGACACAATATGAATCACATAGTGAGGTTCTCTCATCATCACCTCAAACATCCTCATTCATTCCATCAAATTCATCACAAAATCAACCTTCTGCCTCACAACTCTAGATCGTGGTTTACATTGGTACTAGAGCACAAGCCTCCTCTACCCAATGACCTTCAAATACAGGAACAAATTCCTCTACACAAATACCTATGATGGCTCAAAACCCACAAAGGCCATGAGCAAATCCAGGAGCTGTTTGGATGGCGGGACTCTTACATCCATTGCCCGCCCATCCAGAAAAATGGTTACCAAAGTTCAATCCTGATGATGGCTTACCATCTGAAGAACACATAAACAATTTTATGTTGTCCATAAACCTCAACAAAGTAGTGGAAGAAGATGAAGTTGTAAGATTATTCCCCTATAGCGTACAAGGATAAGTAGGATCATGGTACTTTTCATTACCATAGGGTTCCATTAATAGTTGGGATGCCTTTCAAGAGAAGTTCCTAACCAAGTTTGGAGATGACAGATCAATGACTACTCTTATCAATGATCTCTCCAACTTGAAAGATGAACCTAGGGAACCAATTAAGGAATTCAATTCACATTTTAGCAGGTTATTGAATAAAATCCCAATGGCATCTAAGCCTAGTGATGAAGTTCAAAATGAATGGTAAATTTCTTCCCTTCCCTCAAACACAACTATTTTTTTTGATAGAGTTTCCAAACCAAATTTGGTAGAAAACATGAAAGAATCCATAGTTGTAGAAAAATGTATTTTAGCTTTAGATAAGAAGAATGCATTAGAAGAACGAAAATCCAAGAAAGTAACTTTTAGGGACGAATCCAAGAGAAAACCACCTAAAGATCCTTTTGATCTTGAAGGTCTACAAAATGTCCTTAAAACCATGTCCAATGAAATGGTTAATATCAAGAAACGGGTAGCAGAGACTTCCTCAAAGAAATCTTTTAGACCATAAAAAATAAATCCCTCCTCTGATACTAAGCCTCCAAGCACCATATCAAATGCTAAATCAAATTTGGAGGAAGAAGAAGTATCAATAGTTGAAGAACAAACAGATGATGAAGAAGTAGTCGAGTTACAAGGAATGTGGGATTTTATTCTTCCTAATGAAGAAGCATAAGAAGCACTACCTATTGTGACCAAGAGTATAATCCTTGTTGATTTGCCACAAACAAATCCAAAGTAGAAGGTATCAACTCTGGCTCCCAAAGACAAAGTAATAGGTAAGAAATATACGTCTAAATCCACTCAAATCACTCCTCAAACAAATTCTTCAGCTTCAGCTAAAAGCCTACTAGTCTCTGATGAAATGGAATACAACATAGTAGAAGATATGAAAAAGACTAGGGTGAACATCACATTCCATGAGATTATCAAGTTAAAACATCAATAGAAGATATTTCTCAAAGATATAAAAGCAGTCCCTACTTCTCTTCTTCCTGCTACTGTAATCTTGCAAGATGCCCAAGAAATGGGAAGGCCTCCTAATACCTCATTAAACAAAATTGGTCCTACTTATATTTCTCTAATAGAAGGAAGATCCAAATCCCATACTCCTCCATTTCTTTTAACTTTTGAAGTTTTCAACAAGAATCTACACAATTGTTGAGTCAATTCTTGAGCTTCATCCAACATCCTACCAAGAACAGTTTGTGCAAAATTAAATTTGGAGCCCCAAAAATCTATTGTTCGCATTGTGCAGTTAGACCAATCCCAAGTCGAAGTTATAGTAGAACTCAATCAAGTCACTATTAGACTCTCATCAAAACTGAAAGCGTGACAAGTCATTAACATTCTTATGGCTGATATCCCCAAGTTCTATGGCTTAATCCTTAGCAGAGACTGGTCAGAAAAGATTCATGGCTATTTTGCAACTGATTGGTCCCACATGTGGCTTCCCTATAATGGCAAGCCAAATCGAATAAGGGTTGACCATGAAAAACATCAAAAGTATATCATTACAGAATTAGAGGGAGAGAATGATCCAGTCACATATAGTAGAAATATCATCGAAAACTACTCAGTTGAATCATTTATAGGAAATTTTAATGTAAATACTTCACCCTTCTTGGAAAATTCTATTATATCTCAAATTGAAAACTATTCTCAAACAGATGTTTCTAAGTGTATAAATTTTGCAGATAAACCTATAGTTATCTCTTTATTTTGGAAATTATTTTTTGACGGATCCAAATATAATAATGGAGATGGAGCAGGATTCATATTAGGCACCCCGGAAGGGAAAAAAAACTATGTTAGAATGTAGGCTTGAATTTGAATGCACAAACAACAATACTGTATATGAAGCATTGGTTCAAGGTCTGTATAAATCTATCACCCTTAATATCAAACATCTTCAAGTGTTTGGAGATTCAGAAATTGTGATAAAACAGGTAATAAATACTATACATTGTTTGTTTGTACATTTGAAAAATTATCAATCATTAGTCTAGGACCTCACTTCTTACTTTATAGCATTTAATATTTCCCCTATCACAAGAATCCAAAATGCAAGTGTCGATCTTTTGGCTAATGTTGCATCCAAGTTCATTCCACCAGGAGATTATAGCTCTGATCGCTTTTCTATTGAATTGATTTTTAGGCCTTCTATTCCTAAAAATATCATAAATTGGCGAATCTTTAATAATGATTCGGATATCATAAGTTTTCTAACATCTGAAGGCTCTTATGATGACCAAATAATAGATGAAGATCAACATGACTGCCAGCTTAAGCAAGAAATGACTATGAATTCCATACCTAAGTCTTTGCTTAAGCTGGAGGACTTATATGATCTCAAGGACATATTCAAAAAGCCCACTAACTCAAAACTCCAAAGTTCAACTTTGAGGTTTGAAGTAGTTAATCTTGGAACTGACCTTAAGCCTGAGGATATCAGTCTAGGACTTGGTCTTACACCAAATGAAAAATCAACCTTCATTCATTTGTTGAAGAACTACAAGAATGTCTTTTATTAGAACTATGAAGAACTTAAGACATATGACACTTCCATAATTCAACATACCATCCCCATGATATCTGATTAAAAAACTGTGCAGCAAAATCTAAGAAAGATCCATCCAAATTTAGAAAATCAGATCAAATCTGAATTGAATAAGCTGCTCAAAGTCAAAATTATCTTTCCTGTTAGGCACTCAAGGTGGGTTTCCAAACTTGTTCCCGTCAAAAAAAATAATGGTGATGTTCGGATGTGTATAGACTTTCGTAATCTCAACAAAGCTTGTCAGAAGGACAATTTCCCATTACCTCCTATGGAACAGATAATGTAATCAGTTGCAGGCTTAGAACTAATGTCCTTTCTAGATTGATTCTCGGGTTACAAATAGATTCTAGTACATCCAGATGACTGGCTAAAGACTAAATTTTGAACCAAATGGGGCACCTATTCCAATCAAAAGATGCCATTTGGGTTAATCAATGCTAGTGCCGCATTTCAAAGAGCCATGCACATAGATTTCAAAGTCTTAGTTA
This sequence comes from Pinus taeda, assembly GCA_000404065.3. Lineage (NCBI taxonomy): Eukaryota > Viridiplantae > Streptophyta > Pinopsida > Pinales > Pinaceae > Pinus > Pinus taeda. Next base: position 3,817 of record APFE030023101.1, on the reverse strand, counting down.
ATAAATTAGTGGAAGTCTATTTAGATGATATAACTATGTACTCCAAAAGGCGTCGTACTAATTTAAAGGATTTAAAACAAATCTTTGAGCATTGTCAAAGGTATGGAATTTCTCTCAATCCCAAGAAATTTTTCTTTGCTTTAAGTGAAGGAAAGCTCCTTGGATTTATTGTATCCAAAGAAGGAATTCACATTGATCCTAATAGGATAAGAGAAATTTTTGGAATCCATTTAGCACATAACAAGAAATCCATGCAATCTTTCCTAGGTTAGATAAATTTTGTCAAAATATTTGTCCTTGACTTTTCGTGAATTGTTTTACCTCTCCAATCTATGATTAAGAAAAATTCTTTTTTTTTTTTTTAAATGGGGACATACTGAGCATGAAGCCTTTGATCTGATTACAAAAGCAAGCATAAATGCTCCCTCACTAACAACCCTGAAATTTTCTAATCATTTCATTTTATATACCTTTGCTTCTGAGAAATCATATGTAGCTATATCAACACAGGACAATGATGACAAAACCGAAGCACAAATTTCTTTCTTTAGCTCCAATTTGCAGGGGGTTGAATTAAACTATTCAGATGCTAGAAAACAAGTTTTCATTGTTTTCAAATCAATAAAGCATTTCAAAGCCTTTCTCCTCAAAACTCACACCAAGGTAGTAGTCTCGTTCTCAACAGTGAGAAGTTTATTAATACAAAGAGATGTAGGTGAGAAAAGGGCAAATTGGGTAACAACACTGCAAGAATATGACATTGAGATCAAACCAACCGAAACTGTAAAAGGTCAAGGTTTTTGCAGAATGTTAGTAGGAGCATCCAACTTATAAGCACTACAAGATTTAGGTGATGATATACAAGTATATGAGCTAATCATCAACGACACTAAATCCAAATATGTTGATATCATATTTTATTTGAAAAATGGATATGCCCCTACGCAACTAAGTTACAAAAGAAAAAGAGATTTGAGGTTAAAATCTAGACAATATCAAATCATCAATAATGTGTTGTTTAGAATAAATTATGATTATGTTTTTCTTAGATGTCATGAAAAATCTGACGTAAAAAAGGTTTTGCAAGAGCTCCATGATGGACCAACTGGTGGACATTTTGGATGGGACACAACCGCACATAAAATCCTGCATGATGGCTATTATTGTCCAACCTTAGTTAAATATGCACACAATTATGTAAGGAAATGTAAAGTTTGTCAAGCAATTGCTGGGAGACAGAGGAAATCTGCATTACCATTACAGCCAATCAACATTGAACAACCATTTGAATAATGGGGACTGGACATAATAGGTGACATCGTTCCTCACTCTTCAAAGTGGAATAAATATATCCTTATTACAACTAATTATTTCATAAAGTGTGTGGAAGAAATTCCACTTAAGGTAGCCAATTATGAAAAAGTCATTGAATTTATTGATCAGTTTATTATTACCAGATTTGGTCTGCCATCTACCCTCATGTTTGATAATGCATCTTATTTTACATGTAATGTTATGATAGAATTTGCTCTTAAAAGAGGTTTTAAACTTAAAGACTATGCTAAATATTATCCTCAGGGAAATGGCTTGGCCAAGTCTACAAAAAAATTCTCATAAGAATCATCAAATGAACCATTGATCAAGGTCATAAAAACTGGCACAAATCTTTAATATTTTCTCCATGGGAAAATTGAATAACATAGAAGGCCTCAATAGGCACTTCTCCTTTTAATTTGGTCTATGGGAAAGAAGTTATCCTCCCTACAAATGTATCTATTCCCTCTCTATCCCTAGTTCAATTTATTGAAGAAACCCTTTCCTCTTTTATTAAAGTAAGACAATCACAAATCCTTAAGCTCGAAGAAGAAAGGGAAAAGGCCAAAATCACACATGCACATCATCGACAATTAATCAAATCTTCATTTGATGCAAATTTTGTAAGCTCAAAATCCTTTCAGCTCGAGGACCTGGTATTAAAATGGGATAAAGCACATGAGGAAAAAGGTAAGCATTCCAAATTCCAAAGAATGTGGCTTGTCCCGTTTCAAATTGTCGAACAAATAAACCCATCAAACTTTTTATTGCAATATTTATCAGGAAGGTCACATTCTCTACCTGTTAATGGGCAGATTCTGAAAAAAATCATGGAAGATAATCTTTCTATTCATTATATATTACTGCTTTTACCTTTTAGGAAAATAAAAGTTGAAGTAGCATTTACTTTTGGCCTTCGTAAATAGTCTCTTTTATATTTTGACTTTTCACTTGTGTAAGTAGAGATTGTTAAGAAGATAATTTTTACATTTGAAAGATAAGCTAAGTTATATCTCTTTGAAATTGCTTGTCCTCTACCAAACTTAGTTGTCCTTTGGTAAAACTCAACTTTTTAAAAGAACCTTTGTTCTACCATGAATTAAGAAAAGTATCTATAATAAAGAAAGGACTCTCTAAAGAGAACCATCTTTAACTCTATAATTGTCATCTAGAAACTCTTAAGGAGTCAATGATTCTCCCCATCTAGTGAGCTTTCGCTTTTTAGAGTGTAGTTCTAAAATATGCTTAAACTTAAAGGATAAGAGGTCTCATCAAGAGTCGACTTATCATGATCATAGGGAAGTGACAAGATGATATTACCAATTCTTCATACCAAAATAGGGTAATGGCTTGAGATTATGTTAATCAAAAGAAAAGGGGTCTCATCACGAGCCAACTTGTTCAGTTAAAGTTACAACCAATGAATGGAATTTTCAATTTTGGCCACCAAACCAAGACAAAGACCTTTAAGAAGAAAATGAAAATTTTAAGAAAACGAAATTGTTTATAAAAAAATGAGAAAGAAAGTAAGTATATGAATCTGAATTTATCTTTAAAAATTGCACTTTGACCTAGATGGGATACTGAATCATTGTTGGTTAAAAAGTAACCCTGTTGAGGCTATGGACGCCTGCTGGCAGCAGAGGCTCTACCTATGACAATTGAGTACATCTAAAAGCTAATTTGTGAGAGTCCCTTGTTTTTATCTCTAAAGCCAAGTAACGACTGATGTAGACAAAGCAATTTTCATATTGAAGAGGATAATCAAATGGATGGTAATTAGGTAGATTTTTTTTTTTAGTTTAGTGAAATGTTACTTATCCTTTATTTCATGTATTTTTATTTTTTTGAAGTACCTTTATTTTGGAAGTTTTTAGAAATTTCAAAAAACTGTCAAAGATAACTGGTTCTTCTAGCAAATTGTCAATTGTTGTGCTATTCAACAACCCCCCATTTATTGGTATAATAGATCGTATTCTATTAATAAATGGGGACCCATGATAAAATCCTTGAAAAAGAAATTTAGCACTTAGACACTTTCTTTTAAGATTTTTTGAATAAAGAAAAATATCATGTCAAAACCCTTTGAAAGCTAGCCATCCTCTCCTTTCCGCACACCACTAGACCAAGTATGTCAAAAGCCTTATTAACAAGCAATTTTTTTGAAAAGTGATTAAAAGAATCACCATGATTAACTTAAATATCATTAGGCTTTTTATTTTAAAAAAAAGGACCTAAGGAATTTCCTATTCAAATAACGTCTGTATCGCATATCGTCATTCACAAAGGGCACACTCTCACAAAGCATGTTGAAACTTGCTAAAGGTGATATTTCGATGAGATGGTCAACCTTATCACATCACGTTGGAACAATTAAGAAAGGTCTGAAATCTTACGAACTGCACGTTGTGAAATGCGATATAAGACCAAACCCGATAGAACCCAATATCATAAAATGATGATTAAATTCCATCACGTGATGAAAAGTGATTTATAAGGTAAA